>CM050520.1:21969830-22244830 GCA_027563665.1 Antrozous pallidus
ATAGCAAATTTATATATCTTAAGTCTACTTGATATTTATAAGGTTACTTTCAGCTAAGATTCTCTTCTATTTACTTTTTTGAAAGTAATCACACACATTTTACATGGGTTCTAAACAATTCTAGCTAAACAGACTAAAAAATGGCTGTATATCTATAGGGAGAAGACACATTTGTCTATTGAAATGCAAAGAATTTAAGACCAAAATTCTCTCTGATTTAAACAAAATGAAAAAATTCTTATCGCAAAATATACTTATTTTAACAAATATTTGAATTCTAAAGGGGATTTTAAAAATTAAAACTTTCAATTTTTAAAAGTCATGCTCTAACTTAATTCCAAGTTCCTTAAAAAGAAATGCCAATTTCCTTAAGGCAATAAAGAGTTCACTGGTCCTGTTTTTGAAGGCTTTTAAAGAGATTATTGAAATAAACTTTGCTGTGAGGACAGGCCAGGAAGGCAAAGGTTATCTTTTTACTGTGTTGTCTTGATCTCACTAATATTTATGTGACTCTCATAGAATCTAATTGGTTTGTGGGGTGTGGTTTTTCCCTTCACAGTCTTGTCTTTGTGTCTGAGTTAGGTGGTAGAGATTGTGCTAAGTGTCTCGAGAGCTGCGGTAGTTTCAGTCTTTGCTCACCACCATCACTGGTGATCACTTCTGCCCAGCTTTCAAGAATCCTCCATTTCCTCCGTGGATGGCCTGTTCCCCACCAAGCTAACTTGTATCTGTCTGGATTACACTCTGAGGTTCCCTGACCCATTCTGAGCTGCCATTTACTTAAATCTTAAACTTCATTTCTGTGCCTGACAGCAATGCCATTGTTTTGCTTTTTCCCCTCACTGGAAGGCTGGCAGTCTCCTCTGAGACTGATGCCAACTGAGCGCTCTGTACCAGCCAGTAGGAGTCACTTGGAGCAGATGGTCATCATCCTTCCCCACAGCCCAAATCCCTGGTCTGGATGGCAACGTCCCAAGACCACACCTACATACATGCCAACTGTCCTTATTTACTAAGATACTTCTTCTTATTTGGTTAGCTTAATAAATCATTTTCCCTAATATCTTTCTAAATGACACATGCTCTTATTTCAATTTTCTTTGATATATCTTCCTATTAGCATCTCTCCCCTCTATCCCTATCCTTTATTACCATGTTATTACAATGTATTTTCCTTAATTCAAATTTCTTTTTAGTTCCATACCTATTTATTTCTAACTACAGTGATTTTTTTAATATATAGTTACTGGTATAGGTTAAAATTCGATTCCAGTGAGAAGGTCTATAAATTATTACTCCTATCATGCCATTCTAATGAAAAACATTAATGTTAAATTTGGGTATTTTATTTTATAAAAAAAAAATACAGAAAGGAACAACTGTTTTATACCTGTAAAGAACATCTAAACAGACTTTGAGTTGATAACATTTCCAAAAATGTTGATACCTAAGCTATTATAGGGTGGAGCTTAATTCCTGAGAGGGTTAAAGGTTCAGAAAATACTTAAACAAACAAACAAACAAACAAAACACAACAAAGTCCATAGTTTCCCATTCTTGGGGGCATATAACTAGTGGGAACATCCTAAGTTAACCTGTTGGAAAACAGCAGTTAATTATTAAACAATGTCAATTATGGGCAGATAAAGCACTACATCATATCATTCAGAAACATACAACATTCTGGTAAAAGGTTGGCAGAGCCCTGCTATTATAATTATAATATAATCAAGTTAAAAATGAAGTCATAACAATTTGCAACAAATTTTCCTTTAGACTCATCTGAGATATCTCAGGAAGTCTCCTAAGTACAGGGGTTTACAGGTAGATTAATTTCTGAGATGTTATATCTAAATTAAGTTGTGAAATGAGATGCACTATTTGACTTATATATAAATAGAGTCTATTATAAATCTTTTATAAACATTCTCTCCTAATGCTTTTATAAATCCGTATTTAAAAATATGTAGCATACTTAACCCGATGAATTCCTTTACTTAAGGAAAAGGACTTGCCAAAGCAAGCAAGAAAAACATAAGAGTGGCAAGACACAATCTGATCTATTAAGCCAGAGTTTCCAATAATTTCCTTTCCAGGAACAGAGGCAACCTGGAAAGATCATGAAACTCACAGGGAAAAAGCAAGAGACTCTTTTGGGTCTAGAATATCAATATCTCACATGGTGACATGTGAGTTTTCAAAGCTGTGCCATTTGGAAAAAGTAGGTTAAAACTTCAGTTTTTCCAGTGTCTCTGTAGGCAGGGCAGATATCTGCCCCCTGCCTCCCCTTTCCCCTGCCCCAGTATTGGAGAAGCTAGCGTGCAATTTGCTGGGAGTTTAAGTGATAAATAGGATAAATAGTTTATCCCAAGATAGGTGGAAATATGGACATATATCATTTAATTATGGCTATCAGGTTCATCAATATTTCTGATGACAATATAATCAGGTTGATGGATACAAACTACTCAAGTTGTTAATTAGCAAACACTTTAAAAAGGTATGACACTATAGGAAAAACAATGTGACTGATGCATAAAAATGAGCATTAATAAAAACAAAGCAATTGGCTATTTTGTACTTAGCAGAGGTTTATAAGAAGACATGGTTTACAGAATAGTAGAATCATACACTTTGGGGAGCTTTGGAGGGGGAAAGAGAATTCTTATTTCAGACACTTTTTATGATAAAACCTTTTGAAAATGAAAGGATAGTTTGAATATCCGTGATACATTTTTCTAATCCCCCTATAGAAATTCTAATGTTACTATAACTGCTACACCCAGTCATTCAGAATAAGATCAGTCCTTTTAAAGCAGAATATTCTTGTATAATTACACATTGAACATTCATAGCACCTCAAAGCAAAGACTGACACTTAAATTCTCTAATTTTCCTTTCTCCACAGGAAAATGTGAATGGGGAAAAGTTTCTTTTTTTTACAGAGAGGAAGGGACAGAGAGAGGGAGAGAGAGAGGGAGAAGGAGAGAGAAACATCAATGATGAGAGTCACTGATTAGCTGCCTCCGGCGTGCCCCACATGGGGATCGAGCTTATAACCCGGGCATATGCCTCTACCAGGAACGGAACCGTGACTCCTGGTTCATAGGTCAATGCTCAACCACTGAGCCACACAGGATGTGTGAATTTCTTGATCTGTAAAGTAATTACTTGGGAGAAGGATTAATTCATTATGTGGGCTCTCTAGGCACAACTTCTTTTTGCTATTTGTTTTATAGGTCCCAGAATATAATATTAGTTTTTCAATAAGTGTAGTCATTTAAATAAAATAAAATCCAATTAATCAATTTTGTTAATTTTCACTGAACCAACTGGTGGGTGAAAGTAAGTCACAAGCTGATAGTGAGCAATGAGAAGACAAGACAGGTTGTATAATATGACATAGGCTCCTTATTTAAGACCTCTAAATGCTGTTCTTTATTTAGAAGTTCTACCTTCCGTGTTAACAAGTTAACAACAGAATGAAAATCAAAGCTTAATTATTTCATCTAAAGTGTTTTAGTATGAGGTCAGGTCTTGTACAGTATCTTGTGACACATGCTGCCTGATATAACTTGTACTGGGTTAAAAAAAAATGCAAAAGCAGACAACTTTCTAGTCTGACAACTTCTGTGGTCAAAACAGCCTAGTCTAGTTGAAACACAGCGAGTGCAATCACCATCCACAAAACCTCAGATTTACCACCGTAAATTCCTACAAGTCTATCTATTTAATGTCAACAACCATTAACCTCTTAGGTATGTTACTGCACATCTCAAACAGATCCTCCTGCTGGATGATAAAGAATGAACATGAGTGAGGTTCACAGATTGTATTAGTGAATCTGGGATGCTACAATAACACCTTGGGGAATTTACTAGGGCAGTGGTTGGCAAACTCATTAGTCAACAGAGCCAAATATCAACAGTAGAAGACTGAAATTTCTTTTGAGAAATTTTAAACTTAAACTTCTTCTAGCGCCACTTCTTCTAAATAGACTTGCCCAGGCTGTGGTATTTTGTGGAAGAGCCACACTCAAGGGGCCAAAGAGCCTCATGTGGCTCACGAGTCGCAGTTTGCCGACCACTGACCTAGGGGCAGACTCAACCATAGGATGGCGTTGTGAATACTCTGAGATGAGAAGGTGAAAACTGATTTAGAGAAACTTTAAGCTGTATCTCCCAATGATGTCAAACATAAAATTGTTTAATAGTAGCCTGAACTTTTGTAGGAAATCAGAATGACTAGGAAGGGAAAACAAGATAATCTGACTAGAAACTAGAAGCAATAGTAAGTCAAATGGACTTTGATTTATTATCTGAAGCTAAAGAAATGGTAGACGCTTTCCCAACATATATTCTGTAATAAGAAATTCTGGCCCTGTCCAGTGTGGCTCATTTGGTTGGAGCGTCATCTTGTGCACCTGAAGGTTGTGAGTTCAATTCCCTGAGTGCATGCCGGAGGCAACTGATGAGTATTTCTCTCTCCCCCTCCCTCTCCCTCTCTCTCTCCTTGCCTACCCCTGGCCCCACTGTAAAATCATTAAGAATGTCTTTGGGTGAAGATTAAAAAAAAGAAATAGTTACTTTTTTGTTTTAGAATAACATATCCAACATACATTTTTTATAGAAATATAAAAACCTGTTAAATGGTTAACCTCCATTTCTATGAGCCCCCCCCCCCCTTTTTTTTTAAACTGACATTTCCTTTTCTTAGACCCAAGTTTGAGCAAACAGTTAGGCCTGGCATCTTGTGTAATTGTAATGAGTCCCATCAAGCCCAGATTCTTTTAATCACACTCAAGTGGCATTTGGAGGCACTTCACCTCTGACAACGTTTAGTGTGCATGTGTGCACACGCACGAGTGTTTTCAGCTTCAGAAAAGGAGCACTGAAGAGGGATATTGAATAACCCCGAGAGCTTATTAACCAGTACTCCTTGTCACCTCCTTAAAGAAACATGGGGAGCTAAAGTGCTTCTGTGAGGATGAGAGGAAATGAAGATGTATAGCATATTGTGTGTAAGAGCAACAGTATGCTTATTTGTAAGCTTCCAAACGACAGGCTGCTGCTCTGTATTACTGCTAGTAAAAGTACCGCATGTGGCACAAAACAATCTGCAGTCTGCTTTGGAGAGAATTCACTGAGGTAAAAAATGTAACCAGGGCCTTCCCTCTTTCACTATCACTAGCCTTGGGATTCCTCTATTTTCTCTTGGAAATTTATTTTTACTGCATTCTACGTAGACCACAAACTCAGGGGTTACTTTATTTGGTCCCTTCAAGGCTTACCAGACTCTGGGGATAGCAAATAAATATCAATTAAACTTCTCAGTACATTATAAAGAGGAAATGTATGAGTAAATGGAAGGCATATTTTGATGCCTTTGTTTAAGATGGCATACATTTTAAAGGCATATTTTTTAGTGCTACTTTTAGATTTCACTAGATTAGCAGATTCTCTGAAAGTTAAAATGAAAGAGCATTCCACAGTTTCAACATGGCTCAATAGATGTTTACCAGAATGTCTTATGTCAAAGTGGACTGCTTTTTAATATTCCTCAGGTAGTTGATGTAAATGTTTCCTCTATGTCAAAGGACAAGCAGAGAACTGGTAAATTCAATCAATTATACACATATGCAAGAGTTTAAAGTCAGAGAAATACAGGAGAAAAGTTAGGGAGGAGTTTATTTGCTTAATATTTATGTAACTTAAAATCTTCCCTTTCTGCTTTCCTTTTCTCCCTTTCTCAATGAACATTTATTGAGCACCTACTAGGTACTGGGCAACAAACTAGCTGGAGATGCAAGGAGTCCTTGTCTGTGAAGGAGTTAGATACAGGATGTGAAGTCACTGTGTGAATCGGCAGACAAGGAAAGGTTATGAAGAGCAGGTACTACTCCAGGTGAATTTACAGGGCAAGTTAGAGTTAGGTAGTCAGATGCCTTAGAGAAGAAAACAAAACAGCAAATGCAAAGTCAAAGGGGGGTGCGACAAGGCGTCTGGGTTGTTTGGTATGACTGGAGTTTATGGTCTGTGCAAAGAAACTGACAGATAAAGCTGAGAATTAGGCAGGGGCTAGCGCATGTACAGTTTTCATTCTGAAGGCAATGGTGAGTCACTGAAGGTCATGAGAAGTGACAAAATCAGATTTGTCTGCTGATATTATTACCCAGGTAACACTGGTTTACATTACATACATTTCAGGTATATAACAGTACAATGTGACATCTGTCTATACTACATTGTGCTCACCCCCAAAAGTCTAGTTTCTATCTGGCACCATACAGTTCTACCCCCTTTATCCATGTGGTCCTCCCTCCACTCACCTTGTCCTCCGGTAACCACCCATCTGTGGGCTTCCTCTAACGGTAAGCAACATTTATTACTGCATGTTGGCCTAATGGTGATATTCTACTTTCCTTCAGCATTTATTAATTTATTAGATTATTTCTTTCTATGGGTTAAAAAATCAATACTATTATTACTTATTTTGTGGCTCAAATTGTTTCAGTTTTGGTCATTAGGAGCTCCTTCACATTGGAACTGGGTTCCTTCAATTTTTTTTTTAATAAAGCATTTTCTAACTTCTTGAACCAAGCCTGGGTTTCTTTCTTTCATGTAAAAAAGTTAAAGGAAAGAAAGATTTTTTAGAAAGAGAGAGGAGTGGGGGGGAGAGAGAGAGAGAGAGAGAGAGAGAGAGAGAGAGAGAGAGAGAGAGAAACACATCGATGTGAGAGGAAAACATTAATTGTTGCCTCTTGTATGTACCCGGACCAGGGATTGAGCCTGCAATCTGGATATGTGCCCTGACTGGAAATTAGCGAACCTTTTGGTGCATGGAATGACGTTCAACCAACTGAGGCACGCTGGCTGGGGCAGCCCTGGTTTCTTTGATTGGAAAATAGTGTTTACAGACCACAATCTGGTGCTAGGTATGCCACTGTCATTATCACTGCTTTAGGCCCAGGGGAGGGCACACCCAGGATGGGCTGGTTTGGGAAAGTCTCTCTGAGGAGGCCATTCCAGGAGAGGCTTGAATGAGGTGAAGGAGAGAGCAGTGCAGACCTGGGGCAGCTTTCCAGGCTGAGTGTCCAGTGATTGTGAGTCGCAGAGGGAAGAACATGCTCAGCAAAGGGCAGCAGGGCGAGTGTGGTTGCAGCTTGGAGGGCAAGGTAAAACAGGGTCAGGGTCAGGACGGCAGCTGCAGAGGTGGTAAGAAGTGGCCGAATTTGGTTGCAAGTGCATACTTATAGGGAAATATTTCCAGCATCCAGAAGACTTAGAATATTACAGTAAGTGAAAAACCCACATGTTCATCACCAAACTTCATCATATTCTAACATTTGGCCACAATTGCTTTAGAATAAAAGCATAGTAAAGATCCCTGTATTCCTCACCTGTCCAAATCTCTCCAGAGGTAAACACTAAATAGATTTGACATTTACTTTTCTCCTGGACCGTTTTAACGACCTTCAAATATATATACAGGATGGATGGGGCAAAAATAGATTTAAAGTTTTTGAGTATGTGAAACAGTTTATTCTTGAATTATTTTCCACACAAACAACTGTAAACCTACTTCTGCTTGCATATATGTATGTATATATATATATATACACACACAAATAATATATATCTTAGATGTTTACATTTCTATATAAATTGTTCTATGATACATGTAGCTTTATCTCAATTATGTTAAGCTGGTCTATAGTAGTATTCCACTGTGTGAAGGTATAAAATTATTCATCTTCCTGTTAGACATTTATGCTGTTTTCAATCTTTCTGTCCTACAAAAAATGCTATATTCATCATTCTTTTATTCTTCTTTTTGGTGAATATGCTTAAGTTTTTCTAAAGTGCGTATCCAGAAGTGGAATTTCTGGGTCAAAAGATACATGCAGTATCAATACTATAGGCATTGCTCATTTGTTCTCAGAAGTTGTAACAACCTATAATCCCATCAGCAGTGTCTGAAAGTTCTTGTTTCTCAAATTGCCACCAATTTACTTGACTGCCAGACTTTAAAAAAATTTCCAATTTGATAGGCATAAGTTGATAGCCATTATTTTAGTTTTAGCAGGTCTGATATCTTATGTGGGGCAACATTTGTTGAATTCTCTAATAGTCTATGGACCCTCCTGGATGTAAACAGCCACATTATCGGACAATAAGGACAGTTGACCTTATTCTGACTGATTCTAATCGCACTTATTTCTTATCCATTTTTTTTTTGGGGGGGGGGGCGATGTTATTCAAGTGGTTAGTATCTCTAGTAACAATGCTAGATAGATTAGTAGAGAGGGGATATTCTTACTTCTGACTTTAGTAGAAACATTTCTAAACTTATACTACCAAAAAGAAAGTTTTCTCTTTGTTCCTGATGGTTACCCACTATCAGGATAGGAACTCAACTTCTAAGCTGTTTTGTAGAAAAATAATTATTAAAAAATTATCAAGAATGACTGCTAAACTTTATCAAGCACTTTTCTACATTGTGATGTTGAACCATTCCTGTTCTTATGACAGAAACCCTACTTAGTTAGTAATGATGCATGCATGTGTGTGTGTGTGTGTGTGTGTGTGTGTGTGTGTGAGAGAGAGAGAGAGAGAGAGAGAGAGAGAGAGAGAGAGAGAGGGAGAATGAGAGAGAGAGAGAATGAGAGAGAGAGAGAGAGAGTTAAATGCACGTCTGTCTGAAGGTTACAGAAAGAAAAGGTGAATCATGAGTACAGGGAATTTAATGTGGACATTAAATTGAATAATCAAGGAAATAAAGAATAAAGAAGACCAAAGCCTGGGTTTTCATCACAGAAGGCATTTAAATGAGCCTTTAAAAAAATTATTGATTTTTCACAGAGAGGAAGGAAGAAGGATAGAGAGTTAGAAACACTGATGAGAGAGAAAAATCTATCAGCTGCCCCCTGCACCCCCCCCCCACATCCCCAGTGGGGGTGTGTGCCCACAACCAAGGTACATGGCCTTGATCGGAATCAAACCCGGGACCCTTCAGTCTGCAGGCCAATGTTCTATGCACTGAGTCAAACTGGTTTTGGCTAAAATGAGCCCTTTTTAAGAAACATGCTATGAGGGTGAGATTCTGACAGGAAGGAGAAATCAGAAAATACACATTTCTCACTCTTTAAGGACTTGGAGGTATGGGGCAGAAAGCAGATGTAACACACACACACACACACACACACACACACACACACACACACACAAGAACCCTCCCAAACCTTCAGTACTTCTTGGAAGAAAACCTCTGTGGAAGTGAAATGAGCAACAGGACAAGGGCAACATTTGGGTCAGGCTGTAGGTACCTCCAGGCAAGACAATCAAGAGCTCTGAAAAACTAATGACTGCATCCCAGGCAGCCTGAGGGACAGGCCACTGTGGCAGGGAAGAAGGGATGCTGTGGAGTGAGAATGAGTTAACCGTGCCCTACAAGAAAGCGGATGCTTTATTGGAGGTGACAGTGCTTGGACAAACCTTACAAAACCATACGTTTCTCTGGAAAAGGCCTTCCTGTAACCCTCGGGAGCCTCTGCTGTCCACACTGAGGCTGAGCTTCATCGTCAACCCATTTCCCCTTCCTGGAAGTGTTGTGCCAGCAACAAAGTTGGAAGGATATCTACCAACCCAACAATACCATTCTTAGGAAGTACTTCTATCACTATCATTCAAGTTATAATAGCTCATGGAAATTCATGGAAGGGATAAAGCAGCTTAAGAGGCCCTGATGATCTAGTTACCAGAAGTACTATGCAGTTCAATTGATATACTGTATTTACTCCCTCCCTCCCTCCCTCCCTTCCTTTTCTTCTCCTTCACCTTCGCCTTCGCCTTTACTATTTCTCCTTTCTTCTTCTCTCACCCACAATTCCTTTCCTCTTTTTTATCTACACTCCACAGAGACTTAATTTAAATACACGTAAAAGACTTTAAATTCTCATGATAGACTAAACATAGAAATTCAATAAGGGGTGTTTTAAAGATCACTTATTAGAATCAGAAATCAATGGTAGGGGAGGTAATTTGGAATAATAGTTATGTGGACATGTACAAAAAAATGTAGGGCAAACTTGCTGGGGAAATCTCTCTCAGCAAAGCCAACATGACTACACAGGGCCAATAAAAGGGCCTTTATGTGTCTCTTTCCTTCCTCATTTTACTATAGTTTTTGACAATTTCATAACTTCACATTTAAATTAACTGTATCCCTGCCTCTTTTCTTTGCCTCCACCAATACATCCTATATACTTCTGCCATACCAACATTTATTAAATGTTGCTCTTAGCATACCCCAAGAACTTACAATGGTTTTCCATATGCTCATGGTAGTCAAGGTAATTCACAAATTATCCCCTCACAGTCATTTTCCCCAACACGAATTTCCTTCAGTCAAGCCAGTTTCTAGACTTTCCAAGTATGCCACTGGCATTAAACCTCCTTACACTTACTTATGCTTTTCTCTATCAGAAAGACTTTCCTCCTTCAATATTTCCTTAATGCTACCATATTTCAAGGTTTGGCCAAGTCCTAGCACTTTCCTTATTCTAGACCTAACTGACTTCTTTGCTGAGCTATAACCATAGGCTACTTTGCACAATCTTACACTTAATTATATATGAATATTTCTTATCTACCTTTTCTGCCCTACTATATTTGTAAGTTCACTGAGTCTGCTGTGTGTGTGTGTGGGGGGGGGGAAGATACCTATAATATACATAGTTCAGTGTTCATTATAGTAAATGTCAGCCAGAAATTTATGCTATAAGACCTAGTTAACTTTGCTGTGGAGGAATTTATTTAGATCAGAGGAAGAGATAATAATAATATTAACTACTACCTTGAGGGAACACAACGAAGGAATCTGGTTATTGCAGAAAAAGAAAATATCTGAAGGATGTTCTAAAATTATCTTAGCTGCTTACCTTTAAAAGAATTACAATATATAGTTGTAAAATATTGTTTTGCATATTATAAGAAAAGCTCTTTCATTGAACATAGATCAAATACAACTTCAAGTAATAATTTTTATGCTTTACCTCACGCCACCTTGTAGAGAAGTTGTTTGGCATTACGTATAAAGAAGGCTTTCATGATGTGACACTAAGTTATCTCCCAACTTTATTTTCTGTTACCTGGCTCCTGGGTGGCTTGCAGAAATCATTAATTATCGGTAAGTAAGCAAACCTCTGCTGCTGCTCACTCTGGAGCACACAGCAAAGGGCTGCCTAGGAGAGAAGCAGCCACGGTTATGGTGTCTGTTCTTATGACTCGTCTTCTGGGGTTCATATTTAAAAGCACTGCTGCTTCTCTCTATCTATAGCGACTCATCACCAATGGCGTGTCTCTCCATAACGGAGTCGCATTACCTTCTCAATGCATCTCAGCTTGGCTTTCTGGAGAATGATTACCTATCTCTTTGGAGTGACTCCAGATTACCCAAAGTGAGTTTTATGTAGGTCATTAAATTAATATATTATGGTCATCTCAAATATATGCTGCATATGCTGTAAAATCCTATCTAGGCCTTCTCCTTGACTTGGTGACAGAGAGAAAAGTACCTTTTTAATATAACTTCAGTCTCTTCCCTTCTACCTTTCCCTCTCCACACACTCTGGCTGATATGCTTATTTTTATTCCTCTGCTTCCCTACCCTGGGAATCATTCTTAAAGTCTACTAACATGAGATTCCCAGATCATAATTTCTAACACAGCCTTTAATACCACCCAAATTCTCTTACTTTCCTATGCCACACTGACTTATGGGTTTCATCTGCATTAAAACACAAGCACCGTCTGCTTTGTGGTCAAGTTAATACTAGTGCTCTCTCAGGGCCTGGCGTTCCCACTCAACTGTAAGCTTTTTAAAGAAGATTATATCTTTCTGTGTTTATCTTTCCAACACAGCATCCCACATATATACAGATTTTACACACACACACACACACACACACACACACACACACACACACACACAATATTGGCCCTGTTAAAAATGAACAGCATACATACCTAAATGTCTGAAAATAAAGTGAAGTCTGTAATATGTTTCTCCGACTCACTTAACTATCTAAGTTTATTTTATTAAAATAGGTTAAGAGGTTCTATCTTGCAGTCATCAACCTCAAGTTTATTTTCTTATCTCACATTTGTTGGCAGCACAGAAGCTGAAGAGGCACTTTGAACTAAAGCAACACTCATTCAGCTCTAGTGTGACTAACGTTTCAATGCTATCCGTATCTGCTATGTGAAAGTCACGGACACCCTGCCTCCATTATTAAGGCACCATAAGGCACAATGGCATCTAAATGATTCCGGGTGAAACACACACCAAACTGTTTTGCTGAAATCAACTTATGTAGTTGAACAGTCACTGTGTACTATTAGACAGTTGGCTCATTTCACTTCTTTGGCATGTAAAAGCCAATTTGGGTTTAGACTTATGTTGTTAAAAATGATGCCAATGTGTACTTCTCACCTTCTTAAATATATCAAAATTCCTCAGGATGCCAAACAAACTCCGTCCTCTGGGAGTGAAACCTGCCAACAGTTTAACGGCACATGGAGGCGTTATTGGAAAAACTTGAGATGGGGAAGAAACAGACCCTTTTCCCAATAACTAAGGCCTCATAATTGAGAATAAGTGATAGCTCTGGGAATTATCTGCTGAACTTCAGGCCCGAGAGCCAAATCAGATAATTCAGTACAAATTTTAGAATGATGTCTACATAATTTCTCCAACTCTATAGCCTCAGGGTATGAAATTGGCTTTTTAAAGCTTCTCTTGGCAACTATGCTTGCTGTTTTAAAGCTGGAGAGGAAGGCATGTTTAAGAGATTAGAAAGAAAATTTTTCTTCATTTTCAGAATTTAAGTGGTAGTGGAATACAAAGAGTGAGTCCATGAGTAAATATTCATACACACACACACACACACACATATGTGTGTGTGTGTGTGTATTATACATTCAAAACGAATGGAAATATTGATACCAATCATGCAGATAATGGGTTTGCTTTGCCCTGGTGAGTATGCTTGCTTGTACACAGAGAGGAGGAAGCTTGGCAAGGCATAAAAGTAATGTAAGATATTTTGATAAACATATGTGGCATTTGACTATTACTGATCATTGGTATTTTCAAATTGTTCTTGAAAAACTCATACAGGTTGCATAGTTTTAAAATAATGATAATGTTGCCTGAATTTTAATAAAAGAGTAGGTAAAATCAATCATCATTACTAAATTTCAAAGTCTTAAATATTAAGTAGTACTAGATTTTACTTCAAACAAAGTACTTTGTCACTATTAATAAACTTGGAAACCAAAGAAAGTTGGAGAAAGTACTGTGCACATACTATACATGTCAAGAAAATGATTTCTATAATGTGTCTATATTTGAAATTTCCCTCAGAGTAAATCACAAATAAAGTTAGCAAGTGCTAAAATACAGTGAAAGAAAATTTCCTCTGATAGCTATAATAAATACCAACTTCATACTTTTGAAAATAAACACATAAGCAAACATAGTTGAAAGCTGCATTTTAATGGTAGTCTGAAAATCTGTATTTTTCAGAAATCACCAGGCTCAGAAAATTTTAATGGTCTCACTATACTTTGGTTGGTCCTACTTTACTAGTATTCAATGCAAATCTGCTTCACCCTAACATTTCTTATTTTTCATGAGAATGATGGTGTACAAGACCAAAATAGCCAGACTTTTGGAAAAATGGTGCTAAAAACACATAACCTGAAATCTACCTTCTTAACAAAGTTCTAGTGTATAGTATTGTTAACCACAGGCACGCTACTTGTAGAACTTTATCTTGCATGTCTGAAACTTTATTCCCCTTGAACAGCAGCTCCAACCCATACAAACCACCATTCTAATTTCTGTCTTGACTACTTTAGATAGATATAAGTCCATAATGTCCTCAGGGCTCATCCATGCTGTAGCACATGACAGTATTTCTTTTTATGTCTAAATAATATTCTGTTGTATGTATTTACCACTTTAAAAAAATCTATTTCCCTATGGGTATTTAGGTTGTTTCCACCCCTTGGCTACTGTGAATGATGATGCAATGACTGTGGAAATGAAAATATATATTCAAGATCTTGATTTTAACTCTTTGGGGGTGAATATCCAGACATGGAATTGCTGGATAATACAGTAGTTAAAAAAAAAATTTTTTTTTGAGAAACCTCCATATTATTTTCCATAAAAGCTGCATGATTTTACATTCCCACCAATAGTGTACAAGTGTAATTTCTCTACAACCTCACCTGTTTTTTTGGTAGAGTTCACCAGTGAAGCCATCTGGGCATTTCTTTGTTAGGAGGTTTTTGAAATAAATCTTTTTTTTTTTTTTATAATGGCCATCATAACAAGTGTGAGATAGTATCTCATTGTGGTTTTGCTGTGCATTTCTCTGATGATTAGATATGTTGAGCATCTTTCCATATACCTGTAATACCGGCCATTTGTATGTCTTCTTTAGAGAAATGTCTACTTAGTCTATTTTAAAATTGAGTTATTACTATTATTTTTTCCATTGAGTGTATGAGTTCCTTATGTATGTTGGATATTAGCCCCTTATCAGATAGATATATGATTTGCAAATATTTTCTCTCATGCAGTAGGTTGCCTCTTCACTCCCTTGTTTCCTTTATTGCAAAGAAGCTTTTTGGTTTGATGTAGTACCACTTGTTTACTTTTGCTTTTGTTGCTTGAGCTTTTGGTGCCATATCCAAGAAATCAATGCCCAGACCAATGTCATGGAGGAGAGATAGAAACTAGTCCCTTGGGCACCCCACTGAAAAGCCAGAACATTGGACGCCCGCTCCATTCTTCTTCCCCCTGAGGGAGAGGCCACTCAACCCCACTGGCCCCTGTCTGCCTTCACACTGGTATTTGGGAGCAGCAGCATGCACCCAGCTCCTTTCTCTTCTCCATGGCCCCAAGCATCTAAAGTATTAGAGTATGCTTGGTTCCATGCAGGCAAGACAGAGCCAACTTCTCAGGTAGTGCCTCCCCACCTAAAAACAAAACAAAAAGCAAACAACAAAAAACAAAAAACAAAAATAATCCCCCCCCCCAAAAAAAAACAAAACAAAACAAAACAAAAAAAAACCAACACAGAATATAGGACACAGGGCCTAGTCTTCTCTTCCTCTTCCCAGGGAAAAGGCAGGCAGTAGGAATGTCCTCCCAAATGCCTGACACTGTGCAGGGTGGAGGTGGGGCAGTGGCATGGGGGAGAGAATATGGCAAGAGGGTGGGATGAATTTTTCTGCTGGCTTCAATGTGGCTAATTTTGAGCTCCCCTGGGGTGGAGCAGCCTCTTAACTGGTTTCTAGATTTCTCACAAAAGGAGTTGTTCCATGAATTGTTGTTGAGTCGGTGTCTCTGTGGGAGGTAGGAAGGTCTGGGGCTTCCTATTGTGCCATCTTGCTGACACACAATCACACTTTTCTTCAATTGGCCTTTGTAATAAGATAACCTCACCAATTAGTGGCTATGGATAAAGTAGAAGAAAACACAAGCATTTTTGGAAAGAGCCCTCATTCAGGCTGCCACACACTCACACACATAACCAACTTGATAATTTTGGTTAAGCTGACTGGTTGTTTGATAGAACTGACTGGGTTTAAAAGGATGGTAGTCAGGTTTGGAACTGCATTAGTAAAAGCCAAATTATCATAATCTGAAGCAGTTATGTATACAGAAAGCTTCAAAACTTTCCCAGTAACATAAATTACCATAATCAACAAAAGTGTAAAAGATTATAATAGAAAAATATTTTTGAGGTCTTCAGTCTAGTTTCCAGCAAACTAGTATTGATTTATTATTATTATTATTATTATTATTATTAAAATATATTTTATTGATTTTTTTTAACAGAGAGGGAGCGAGAGTTAGAAACATTGATGAGAGAGAAACATCAATCAGCTGCCTCCTGCCTTACCCCTCTCCCCACTACTGGAGATGTGCTCGCAACCAAGGTACATGCCCTTGACCAGATTCAAACCTTGAGTCCGCAGGCCAACGCTCTATCCACTGAGCCAAACCGGTTAGGGCTATATTATTAACTTTATTAGGCTTTTTTTTTCATGGCTGACATTTCGCACTTTACTCCTGAAATGATTATCTATTATTTCATTTTATTTTTGGAACACTTTTGGGAGGTAGAGCCTGAGGAAATGGACCTATATATTTTTTATTGCTAACTTAGTACATAGATACTAATTGCGGAAACAATCTGTTTAGAGACGGTGGAGCTTTTGTACTGACTGTGAATATGGTGCAGCAGAGCCATTATAATCGACAGTAAATGCCATATCTTAGAAAACATTTGAGATATATTGCATTTATGACTTTCATAGCCCTTATAAATGAACAAGTACATTCAAAATCACATAACCAAAACATTGTTTTACTGGTTAAATTTTTTTCTTTTGGATTTGACTTTCCTTTGACTTTGGTAGAGAATGAGAACCAAGAATAACTTGTAATTTTTCTCCTCTAAATGATAAGACTACTTTGTGCTTTACTATAAATCAATTGTTCTATAACTTCTATTTGTTAGGAAACAATTGAAATAGAAAACCTAGTGTACCTTCCTAAGATTCATGGTACTATTTATCATGAGCTAAGGAAATCACATTGTACACTTTCAATATTACTTTAATTTTGGTTTCCAAACAATATATATCTCTTTCAAGGTTAAAAGCATTGAAAGTACACACGAATGCTAAGGAAAATCTTAAAATTTCCTGACATGCATTAGCCATCCTATTTGTATAACAAATATCTTGTTTGTTTATGATGGTCTACATCATTAATCTAGATAAATACATGTAGAAATGAAGGGAGCTGGGTTTGCTGTTTTGTCCATTGCCCAGCAACCAATGCTTACACCTGTTTTGCAGCAGAGCACTGTGGCATAGACTTAGAGCTGTTACAGCATATGCCATTTTCTATACCAGTACTCATTTGGGGAGGAGAGCCTAAGAACTCACATTTACTCCAGGTCAACAGGGCAACTTTTACTTCTCTAAAATGTTAATGTTTGTCACAATTAGGTGATGGATACACAAAAGCTTTTTTTTTTTATAGTATATTTGAATTTTTTTGACAAATGTATAAATGCCCATCAAGTCAATGATATACCTTCATACTTTAAAACCATTTTTTACAAACTCTGAAAAAATTCTAAGTAAAATAGGCTTATGATAAATGAACACTCAAAAAAATAATATAAAATAGAGAGCAAAACTACAAGTGCCCCTCCCAGCTGTGCACCTGAAATTTGTATAATTTTGTTAACCAGTGTCACCCCAATAAATTCAATAAAAAGGAAAAAATAAAAAACTGAAGTGCTCCTTCCTACTCCTAATCACGTAGTTTCATTCACCTAGGTAACCATCCTTTAACAGATTATATATTCTTCTTTATTATTAAAAGTACTTTCCAGAATGAACAGATATGTAAAGTAACTATCACTCTGATAAAAAATAAATTTAAAATAAATTTTATGAATGACTTAAAATATGCAATATGTGAAAAATGACAAAATAAAATAAAAAAATTTTCCTTTTTATTAACCTAGTATTTGAACATTATTAAAGAAATAAAGCAAAGGGCTTTTAAAGCCTATTTCACAATTGTTCTATTGTTCAAAGTAAAGCTTATTTCTTTATAAGCTTTTATTTGTAAGCTTTAAAAATGACATAGCAATAATTCATGCTTGATTTAAAGTAACAGGCACCTTTATTTTTGAGATAGATAAGCCTCTTTAGTTGAAAAATTATACGGGAGGGATATGAATAAGATGCTACTTATTTCCTCAGCCCCCAAAATCTGCTGTTCAATAGCTGTGTACTTGGAGTAATTATTCTGAATGCTTGGTCCTATGATATTTGTGCTACAAAGACTTGTAAGATCGGTGTCTCATCAATTTGCTTGTGGTAAGTCGCTACCGTTCTTAGTCCAATTTCTTTATTATCCATTTGGGTATAATTCCTGAAAGTAGTAGCTTACTAGTCTTTGATATTCTTTAATGGATACAGTGAAAATGAAAGGTAAGCCACATTTATTACAGTGAAAAATGAAAGGCATGACATTGATAATTGTGTGGAAGGACGAGACTTCTAAGAATAACTGTGGACACAGTAGCTTTTGAGGCAAAGACCCCTTGGATTTTAGAATAATTTACAAACAAAGAAAAAGTTCTTTTGACATTCAACAAAAGCAGTTATTTTATCTTTTAATCTTTAAGATGGAATGCTTGATCAGAAAGAACATGAGACCTGGTTCTCTCCAGTCCTGGTTCTATCATAAACTAGCTATCCTGAGCCAATAAGTTACAATCTTTAGTCTCAGATTTCTTTGTGTATAAACTGTAATTAATACCTGCCTTATGCCCTGACTGGTGTGACTCAGTTGTTTGGGTGTCATCCTGTGCACCAAAAGGTTGTTGGTATGATTCCTGTGCTGCAGGCTTGATCCCTGGTAGAGGGCATGCAGGAGACAGCTGATCAATGCTTTGTCCTCACATTGATGTTTCTCTCTCCCTCTCCCTCTCTCTTTCTCTCTCTAAAAATCAAATGAAAATATTTTTAAAATGCCTGCCTTATTTTCATAAACAAAATTTTAGTTAGCAGTTATTATGTGTAACAATACAACAAATGTGACAACTTGCCTCTTGTTATTCTCTGGAACAAAACACTTATTTACTTGTGCTCACTTGAAAGTAATAAAGTAAAGCTCTTTTTCTTCTAGACCCAAAGCTGATGACACACATACTGATGTATACGCAAATCCAGAAATTGTTATAAAGTTGGAGCTGCTTATTCTGGATCTTGTGCGATGAAAAGATAAAATTGGACATTTAGAATGAGACAAGTTCAAGTTTCAAAAGACATAGTTCAAGCTTAGAGAGTCCAAGAAGAATGATTTTCTTCTCAGAAACAGAGTTCATCATAAACTATGCTTTGTGTTTGCTAAAGAAATATACAATATTAATCTACAAATCAACACTTCAATCTATTTGTAGCATCTAATATGGTGCAGTGGTTCTTGAAGTGTGTTTTGGGAACACTGATTCTGTTTTGTAGGAGTTCTACAAAAGAGGGTCCTATGATCAAATAATTTTGGGAAATGCTGGGCTAAACACAGTAATGTGTTGTTGTTTTTTTCTCCTTTGGAATTGCTTTGTTGCTTTAATTATGAATTTCTAAGCAGGGTCTACATTATGCTGAGTTTCCTCCATTTATTTGACCAGAGAATCCTTTGTTGACTCAGCTCATCTGGTAGGTTTAGTGTCGTGCAGCATGCATTTGGGATATGCTGGCATATCGCATCCTACAAGATTAGTCATCGAAACTCAAAAATTATTCCAATATTGCTTTCTATGTGCCCCACCCCCCCTTTTTTTTTTTACAGTGTAAAATTTTTATATTTAGAACTAGGCAGCTGGACTCAGTTTAGATGATTCCAATTTTGTTGGCAACATCCAAAGCATCATAGTCAGGAGCCAGTTGAACATATGCCTTCTTCTTGCCATCAGGCCTGATCAGGGTGTTGATGACCTTGGCCACATCAATGTCATAGAGCTTCTTCACAGCCTGTTTGATCTGGTGCTTGTTGGCCTTGACACCCACAATGAACACAAGTGTATTATTGTCTTCTATTTGTCTTCTATCTTCTTCATGGCTGACTCAGTAGTCAGGGGGAACTTGATGATGGCATAGTGGTCAAGCTTGTTCCTCCTGGGTGCGCTCTTGCAAGGATATTTAGGCTGCCTCCGGAGCCTTAGTGTCTTTGGCCGTCTGAAGGTGGGTGACGTGCGGATCTTCTTTTTGTGGCTGTGGACGCCTTTCAACACCGCTTTCATTGCCTTCAAAGTCTTTGCTTTGGCTTCGGCTTTGTGAGGGGCAGGGGCTTCCTTCTTAGCTTTTGGCACCATCTTCGTAAAAAGTGCCCCACCCCTCTTATTTCTTCCTTTTAAAATTGTTACAAAACTGCATTTCTGGTTTCCTTTCTTCCATCCAATTCTGCATATCGCCTACCAGTCAACTTCTCCAAATCTGCCATTTTCAATGGGTCACTGTCTTTGCTGAAGAGCCTTTCCATTGTACACAGATTCAGATTCCTTAACCCTGCCCTCCACAACCTCCTGATCAGACATTCCCATTCTACTTTTCTGATCTTCGATCTTGCTTCTCCGCTACCCAAGAGTTTACTCACTTTCCCCAAATTCACTCTCCAATTTTCTATATCCCACTCTGTTCATGTCCTCCTTTTGGCTGAAATATATTTTTCCAATCCTATCCATTTGGTTATAGTCTATTTGTTAAGCCTTTTCTTAGAATCCTAGCCTTCTTTACAAAAGCAAAGGGATGAACATTTATTTTCACTTTGTGTGAAGGACTTCGCACTGCATCAAAAATTATTCCTCTTACCCACACATAAACACAGCATCAAGGAGAGTGGTACGTTTTATTGTTGCTTGGGAGGACGGTCCCAGCCTTGACAACACCAGGGCTGTGAGGCCTAAAGAGAGTCCCCAGTCATTGGGCACAGACACCTCCTACGAAGCTAATTTCAAAGATGCTAGTGGGGCTCCAAAAGTTTACCTCAGAGACTGGCTGTACCTATAAGACAAGATGACGGACATTTCATTCCCTGTTGGACATCTGCTCAGGCATAGAATGTGCTCCTCCGTCCTGTGCCTGTGTGAGCAGGGCAGAGAGAACTAGAGTGGCAGAGGGGCAATGGGGTGCAGCCTGCGTTTATAGGAAACGCCTGGGAGAGTTTACTTAAGTCAGCTTGCCGGTGCTCTATCCAAGATGATGACCTGCCTGGCAAGGGAAATCTGTCAGCAAGAGGCTGGTGAGGCTCACAGATGTGGGCAGGGGGTGAGAAGACACAACTGCTGTACTCTGACATCAGTCAACAATGTGGTGTGGGCACCCTACAGGCCCTCTGAAAAACTCAATATTTAGCGCTCGAGAGGACCCGCATTTGGATACCTGCTTCAGACGTACTCAGAAAAGTAGCTGTAGCAGAGAACTCTAAGAGTGGCTAGCTGTGTAAAAAACATGTGCCCTCTTACCACTCCATTCACTCTCTCTGGCCTGGAAGAGAGAAGGGAGTTAGAATCTTCAGACCCAGACTCTGGTCTCTAATCCCTTCAACTGCTCAAAAAGTGAGGATCCCAGTTTATGCCTGCATTGGGTAAAGGGTAGATGAAGATTTGGGATTATACTTCCAAACAATACTGAATTTTGCTAAATGAGTGACCTCCAAGTTGTTGAATATGATAAACATATACTTAAGAGACAGGAAAAGATTGATAAAGCGAGGTGAAAGCCATCGTGAGAGCAAATAAACTTGCTTAATATATATAACTCCTGACATGCTCTTCTCCAGAGCGAAAGACAATCAGCAGAGGAAGTAACAGACATGGTCTCTGGCCTGGTCACTTGTAAATTCCATAAACAAAATTAATGGGAGTTATTAAGATCGACTTTGCTGGTACTTTGAAGGTATGGGGAGCGAAGAATCACAGTGCATATTATCTTTGAATTCTCGTATTTTGGAGAACTGGTTTAGACAAGTTGACCCAGCAACTCCTTGATTGTAATTGGTCAAGTTTTCTTAATAGCAATTTCAATCAAAATAGTGATTTTATAATAGCAATGATGACTAAGATGAAATGGTTGCAGTCAACATTAAATCCTTTTGATGAAAAAGATAAAAAGAAAGTAAAGTCAGACATTGGTTGCTACCCCACCTTCACCCGGCCCCACAGTCTTTCTCCTCCCAAAGCATCCTCTTCAAGGAGGGGTCTAAGCATGGATCAGGAATATAACAGGGGCCTGGTGTCTTTCTTTGCACTTCCTAATCCAGGACAAAGAGGTCTGAGGCCCAGCCCTGTGACTAATTAGCTATACTTTTGGGCAGGGCAAAGTGGAGGTGGGTTTGAGTGGACAGCTTCAGAAGGATTTAAATATTAGGATTCTAGGAGCATCCACAAATCCCCTCTGCTTTCTATTTAATCTCTCTGTCATCTGATATTATTTCATAGAGAAACCTACATACTTGACAGTGGCTTTTGATGCTCTAAGTCCGTGGTTGGCACACTGCGGCTCTCGAGCCACATGTGGCTCTTTGGCCCCTTGAGTGTGGCTCTTCCACAAAATATCACATGCTGGGCAAGTCTATTTTAAAGAAGTGGCGTTAGAAGAAGCTTAAGTTTAAAAAATTTGGCTCTCAAAAGAAATTTCAATCATTGTACTGTTGATATTTGGCTCTGTTGACTAATGAGTTTGGTGACCACTGCTCTAAGTGGATCAATGCAACAGCGTACCCAACGTACCTGCAATCAATCAGGATTTTACTTTCTAGAAATCTGATTTAAGACAAAGCCTTCATCATCGCACAGTGTTTCTAAATGTGTTTTCCTTCTTCAGTAAGTGTCTATGTTATTCTTTAGTTCTCCAGTAAAGATCTTTGTGAGCCATACTACCTGGGTTTGAATCCTCATTGTTCCCCTTTTTACCAAGTGACCTTGGACACCAATTAGTGGGCCTGTAAAATGGGGATAACAATGGAACATACTCCATAAGTTCTTCGAGGACTGATGAATATATGCAAAATAAAGCGCATAAATCAGTGCTTGGCATAACAGATGTGAACCATTATTTTATTATTTTATGGCAGACTGAGTTTAGTCTGCAGGCAGCCTTATGGGTAATGTGCTGTGATTGCTGCTCTTCGAATTTGTATTCTGTAAGTGAAGTCTGACGAGATGTGGAGCATACTTAGGTAGAGGAGAAGTGGCTTGGCTATAGAGCAGTCCCTTCCTCTCAGGATAAGTTCTCTACTGTCTGCTCTGCCATCCCCTATGCATCACCTTCCACTGGCTCCTCTCTCTGCCCTCCTTCCCAGTGAATGTTGCTGCTCTCTGCCCATTCTGAACCTGGATATGGATGTGAGAAGGGTCAGGGTTGGCAGGCACCCTATGGCATCTTGAGGTGGGGCATGGAAGCAGCTGTCCTGCCCAGGGTTGGCAGTGCCTCAGAGCATTCTGTGGGCACTGGGCAGGGGCAAGCTTCCCACCCACCTCGGATCCAGGTGCCTGTCATGTTCAAGGTTGCAATACCCATCCAGCCCGGGTTGGAGCAGTGGGGCTGTGGAAGGAGGAGATGCCTGGCTTGGCTTCCCTGGCCAAGGCACAGAGTATCAGCCTGGTTGCCGGCAGGAGGGGAAACGTGACATTTGATGGACTGCTTGTTTCCTGAGTCTTAGGGTGAGACCCCAAGGGGCCAGTGAGAGTCTGGGCTCTGAGAGAATCTGTGTGCCTGAAGGAACATGACCTGAATTAGCAAGTAAAAACACCACTACCAGTTAAAAGGCCATGGAAGACAGGAAAAGCCTTCATATTTTAGTACTTTTAATGCACCTTTTCTGTCTTATTTTAAACAAGGGGCCTCACATTTTCGTTTTCACCGAGCCCCTCAAATTATGCAGCCTGTCCTGCTGACAAGGCTCGCTTTCTTCCATAAGAAGCTTTTAAACAGTCACTTTCCCAGTCACTCTCACTGAGAAGTCACAGGTGACAGGTTATTAAACTACCCTATTACAGACAACGGTGATCATGAACACCATATAGAAATTAAAAAATGAATGAGTCCAATAATTTTTCTATATAAAAACACTCGGAGTAGCTCACTATTTCTAAGACTACCATTCCCTCCACTCTGTGCTGTAGAAATCACATACATACCGCCTCTATCCCGAATTCTCAGGTCTTAATCATTAGCTCTTTGGACAAAAGAATAAACATTAAAAACAAACAAAAACAAACCATATTTTAAAAGTTTCCTGTGAGAGGTCTCTTACTTCCAATAGTTGACCTGGATGAGTGTGCTGTTTACCTGAGGAACATTTCAGTTACTTAAACATTTGAAATACTATGTATGTTTATGTCATACTAATGGTAAATGACGGTGAAATTACAATTTTTGACCCAAAATTTGAATCAGTGATATTTTCCATGACAACACATTGTGGGAACTGCTGGCAATGGGACTGAAGAGTGAATAACAGCAGTGAGGGAGGCGGTGGAGAGGGCTCTGAGGAGCGAGTAGTCAAGATAAAGTCAGCCTCAGAACAGTTAGGAAGTCTGACAATTATTTAAATTATAAAGGCTGAAACGTCAAGCTTGGATAAGAGCACACTAATATAAGGTAAAGTACCATGGGTCATCTGAATTATACAATAAAGTAACACGGGTCTTATGAATTGCAAACGTGTTTTCAGTTTGGTCAACATTATGGTGTTTTCATTTCAATATTATCCTCCATGGAACCATTTCACCTGAGAAAAGATTCCCTCGTTTATATTTTCTGATTGATTAATGTCCCTAGGGTGCTGCCAAATTAGAATCTGCTACCCAATGCTCCTTACCAACAAGACATGCCACCGGTTCAAAGGTGTGCTGAAAGGAAGAAGGCGAACCTATTCCAGCTGAGCAGTTGGGAAGCACCATCATGGGTTGAATGGAAAATCAGGAGTTGAAAGTACAGTTTTGGAAAACACATTTAAAAAAAGTTGCCAACATGCTTAAAAGTTCCAACAAACCAAAAGCAGTGTTATGGTACTGCACTAATTATATTTGTGCCTGCAACCTATGCTATATGTACCACAACCTCAACATTTTTTTTTTCATGGCAACAGGTTAACAGCTACAAGGAAAATCTTGCCCACCGAGATCAAAAGGAACTTATTGGCACAAGGCATACTGGCATCAGGCTGGACTTACACCTGCTGACATGTCAAAACCTTGAAACAAGAAACTTCAAAACTTCCTCATAAGCCCTGAAGGCAAGTCATTGACTTCACACTAGCTCAGAAGTGCCTCTTTCCAGGGACAGCATTCAGCCATGCAAACAGCAAAACTGGGCAAACAAAGCCTGAGTATGTGTTTGGAAGTGAAAGTCTTAAGCCAAAGAAACTACGAGTCTACTTCCAAAGCTGCGAGATTTCAGATAAAAATCTAAGACTAAATACAAAATAGGGAGTAAGAACTTTACTGAGTAGCAATTTTGACTGATGGGCAGCAAAAGCATGGAGTACTAGCCCCCATTTCTGCGCCATGATCACAAACTCCCTTTGCCTGGCTTCTCAGGCTGGGCGAGGGAGCCAGGGGAACATGATTTCATTCCATCTGGTCCTTGGCACTTACCTTCTTTTTGGTTTATCTTGCAGCGCGAGCCTGCTCATGCCTGGTGTCCTCTCCAACTTTCCTCCCTAGCTTTGCTGCTTATGTTTCTTAAGTGCAAGGGTTCCATACCACATTGTCATAGTACCAGTCACTGGTGAACACTTAAGAAGGGCATTCAACTCAAACTCTGTTGAATGACCTCAATGGATTAGTTAGTACTATTCTATGTTAAGGTTTCAGTGAGTCCTAGTTTTACCACAGGACTTAACAACTTCTAAAGTTGTGTTCTGCCTGGTTACTCAGTGGTTAGAGTGCCAGACCAAAGGGTTGTGGGTTTGATTTCCAGTCAAGAGCACATACCTGGTGTCTTTCTTCCTTTCTTCTTTCTTCTTCTCTTCTCTTCTTTCTTTCTTCTTCTCTTCTTCTTCTCTTCTCTCTCTCTCTCTCTCTCTCTCTCTCTCCCTCCCTCCCTCCCTCCCTCCCTCCCTCCCTCCCTCCCTTTTTCATTCTCCTCTACTCTCTCAAGAAGTCAATGGAAAAATACCCTCAGGTGAGGATTAAAAAAACCAAAATTCTAAAGTTTTACTATTCCTTTGATTAGCAATTGACAGACACTTTCATTCCTTTTATCTTTTTTTTCTAATCTGACTGGAGCCCAAGAGTGGCAGAATGGATGCCTGCATCAGCGGGTTACCACTTCATACAATTCAAGCAAAACAACTTGAAAAAGTGCCAAACTATTTCAGGATTGGGCAGACAATAGTGACCTTTCATGATTCCATGAATAATGTAAGCAGGGAACATATTGCTGAGGTCAAAGAAAACAAAACAAAACAACAACAACAAAAAAATTAAAGTAATTGCCTAACAGAAAAAAATAGGTGTAAGATTTTAGTAGAGCAAGCATTTGAAAATGGAGATCATACTCTTTATTCAGCAACTTTACAATTTCGGTTTTGCAAAATGGTGTTAACTACAATTATTGGTTTCAAAGATCTCTGACTTGGCAGTCACAGAACTGTGCTGAGGTTATGTGCTTCACTCTTTTCTCTTGCTTTCTCTTTTACCAAGTGATTATCTCATTACTTGAATAAAAGTAGGTGATGTACTAGTAGTAGCCAGTTACTTACTGCCCTTCGTTAAAATGGTGTCAGAACTTTAATGAAGAAAATATTTTTTTAAACGCCACATTTTAAGGTCATTCTAGTACTTGTGTAGTGCTATTTCCCAATTTTTCCCATTATTTCATTGTGAACAATTTCAAACACACACAAAAAAAAATTGATTTTTTTTTTTTTTGGAGAATGCACACCACCTTAAAGTGTACAATTAACCTTTTTCAATACTTGTTTTATCGACTCTCTAACATCGATCATCCACTAATTCATCTTTATTTTTGGTGAATTTCAAAGCAAATTATAGACATCACTACATTTTACCTTTAATCACTTTGGCATGCATATCATTACTAGAATTCAATATTTGTTTATAATTGTCTTTTTAAAAAGGTTTATTGTGATATAATTCACTTATGTACAATTTATTTGTATGGTTCTTTTCTTTTCTTTTATATTTTTTGCTTTATAACTGAATTTATTGGAGTGATGTTGGTTAGTAAAATTACATGTTTCACATATACAGTTCCATAACACATCATCAGTATATTATACTGTGTGTTCAACCACACCAAGCCAAATCTCCTATCATCATTTATCCCCCTTATATCATCTTCTACCGCCCCACTCCTCTTTCCCACTGCTAATCGCTATACTCTTGTCTGTGTTTATGAGTTTTTCGGCTTAATCCCATTTTCATTCAGCCCCAACATCTCTCTCCTCTCACATCTGTCAGTCTGTTCTCTGAGTCTGTTTCTATAATTCCATATACACTGAGTGGCCAGATTATTATGATCTCTGAATGCATAATAATCTGGCCACTCAGTGTATATCCTGTATAATAAAAGGCTAATATGCAAATTGTCCCCTCCACCAGGAGTTCGACCAGCAGGCAGGCTGGCCAACAGCCCATGTCCCCTCCCCCTGTCCAGGCTGGCTGGACCCTATCCATGCACGAATTCATGCACCAGGCCTCTAAAATACACACACACACACACACACACACACACACACACACACACACTGAGTGGCCAGATAATTATGTGTTCAGAGACATATAGTACTTATGTATGGCTCTTTTATACATTAAACCTTTTAGCAGAGAAAATACAGAACATTCTTTCCTCTGTCATTATGATATGTGTCAGATAATGTTTGTGGCTTTCCGATTTTAAGCTAATAAACATATACTGCAACAAGTTGAAAAAGACTACAGATCCTTCTCTCAGCACTAATAAATGAGAAATTTCATTCCTAGGGTAACATAATTATAAACCTCAACTTCAAAAACAAGTCATTTAGACAAATGACCTTTCATCTATAATCATTCCACAAAATCCATGTCACTGCAGGCCAGGGGGTCAAACACTTTACCATCATTTTGCACCTATTTACAGATGCAGACTGTATTTTCCAAAGACAACTGCACGGCATCACCCACTTCACAAGCTCTTGTGTAATGTGACCTGTACAGTGTAATCAAGTGGCAGATTTAATTCCTCTCCCCTTGAATCTGGGTGGCCTGGTAGTTGTTTCTACCAAAAGGATGGCATAGGTGCTGATCTGGATAGATCATAAAAGGCCTGGCAGCTTCTAGTTTTCTGGGACTGACTTTTGGGGCGCTGCACTTTCATCTGAGCAGTAAGACCGCCACGTAAGAAGAGACCGTCATGCTGTGAGGCAGTTCGGGCCACATGGAAAGGCTATGCACACATTCTCTAGAGTCCAGCCTCAACTGAGGTCAGCACACACTATGGAAGGCCAGCACACACTACTAGACATGTAAGTGAAGATGCTCTTAGTTGATTCCTACCTTCAGCTGTGAAATCTTTCTAGCTGAGGACTTAGATGTCACAGAACAGTGTATCAATGGAATCTACCTCCTGTATGCTGTTCAAATATCTGACCCACAGAAGCTTTGGAAGCAATAAAATGATTGTTTTATATCACAAGGTTTTTGGGACAGTTTGTTACACAGCAATAATAATCCTCTCTGTCCCCTACCCTACAAAAAGAAAGCACCACTATTTTTAAAAAGAAATATAATATTTTTTGTTGGCAGACATACTGCATGTAGGAAAAACATTAAAATGATTATACACTATGATCAGGCACATGCATGGATGATCCAACATCCACAAATTAATCAACATGATAGACCACACTAAAGAAATGGATAAAAAACATATAATCATTTACATCGATTTAGGAAAAGCACCTGATAAAAGTCAAATCATTTCATGATCAAAATTCTCAACAAACTGGGTATAAATGGAACATACCTTATCATAAAGGCCTATATAGGAAGCCCACAGCAAACATCATATTCAATGGTAAAAAAACCAAAGGCATTTCTCTGAGACTGAAAATAAGGCAACAATGGCCACTCTCACTATTTTTATTTAATGCTGTTCTGGAAATCCTAGCCAGAGTAAATAGGCAAGAAAAAGAAATAAAGGATATTCAAATTGGCAAGAAGGAAGTAAAACTGCCTTTTATTTGCAGATGACATCATATCATATATTTAAAAACCTTAAAGATGTCACCAAAAACTTAGAACTAATAAAAAAATTCAGTAAGGTTGCAGAATTCAAAATCAACATACAAAAATTAGTGTATTTCTATACACTAACAACAAACTATCTAAAAAAGAAATATAATAAAAATCAATCCCATTTACAAACTGAATCATGAAGAATATCTAAAAATAAATTTAACCAAGGAGGTGAAAGATCTGTAGACAACTATAAGACATTGACGAAAAAATGGAACAAGATACAAATAAATGAAAATACAGTCTGTAGTCATGGATTAGAAGAATTATTATTAATAATATGTCCATATTGCACAAAATAACTTATGGATTCAATACAACTCTTATCAAAATCCCAAGGGCATTTTTCACAGAAATAGAACAATCTTAAAATGTGTATGGAACCAAAGACCCCCGAAGCAAAAAAAGCCTTGAGAAAGAACAAAGTTGAAGGCATGACATGCCCTGATTTCAAACTACATTACAGAGCTAAAGTAATCAAGACAGTATCATATTTACATTTAAAAAGACACATAGATGGAACAGAATAAAAATCCTAGAAATAAACTTATCCATATGTGATTAATTACCTTTTGACAAAGGAGCCAAGAATATGCAATGGGAAAAGATTAGCCTTTTCAATAAATGGTATTGGGAAAACTGGGCAGCAACATGAAAAAGAATGAAACTCAATCACTATATTATACCAGATATAAAAATCAACTCAAAATGAATTAAAGACTTGAATATAAGACTTAAATCATAAAACTCCTAGAAGAAAACATAGGTGGTAAGCAATTTTATATTAGTCTAGGCAACATTTTCTTTTGGATTTCACACCCAAAGCAAAGGCAATAAAAAAAAAATTAAACAAGTGGATCTATTCCTAACTAAATAGCTTCTATACAACAAAGAATATAATCCAAAAAATGAAAAGACAATCTGAAAAAAAAGGGAGAAAATATTTATAAATCTTATATCTGATAAGGGGTTAATATCCAAAATAGTTGAAGAACACATAGAACTTACTAGTAATAGGAAAATAAAAACCTGATTAAAAAATAGGCAGGGGAACTAAATTGACAGTTTTCCAAAGTAGACATAAAAAAGGCCAACAGGTACATGAAAAGGTATTAGTTTACTAGTTACCAGGAAATTGCAAATCAAAACCACAATGAGAAATCATCTCATTCTTCTTAGGAATGCCTATCACTAAAAACACCAGAGATAATCAATGTTGATGAGAATGTGGAAAAAAGGGAACTGTAGTGTTCTGTTGATGGACATGATTATATCTCATATTTGTTTATTTTATAATACTCTGAATGCCTTAATCTTTTAAAAATCCTCACCTGATTGAGAGAGAGAGAGAGAGAGAGAGAGAGAGAGAGAGAGAGAGAGAGAGAGAGAGAAGAGAAGAGAGAGAGAGAGAGACAGAGAGAGAGACAGAGAGAGAGACAGAGAGAGAGAGAGCACCTAATTGGTTTTTGACTGTGAATCAAAATGGTGTACAGACAACACTTACCCAACTGAGCCACTCTGGCTGGCCAGGCTGAATGCCTTAATCTTAACCAATACGAAAAAATATGTTTCTTGATAGATGGAAACAACTGACATTTCACAGAATTTAGTAAGGTGCGATATGAAGACTTTGGGATTGCTCGTTAACTGTGTCTTCTGGGAAGTTTAACCTAAAGTCTTCCAGCCTCAGCTTCCTTATCATTAAAAGGAAGAAATATACTCAATTGGGTGTTTAAAGATTAAATGGCAATAATACATCCAAATATTTATAATAGTGCCTGGCACATAATAAATTCCCCCCAAATGCTTGCTTCTTACTCCCTTCTTTGAAATATATATTTTTTGGACCTTGTCCACAATGATGAATTTTAATATATAATTTTGTACAAATACTTACACTTGGTTGTGCAATTGTTGTGATTTATAGTATTTAGCCTAATTTCTCTTTTTTTCTTTTCCTCAAGGTAAATTGAAATGATACATTTTAGTTTCTTTTAAAGCAGAGAAAAAGGTCCTTTCTGAGCCGATGAAGTAGTTCTGTCTCTATGGTCTATCAAAGCAGTCACTGAGGAGCTGATATGAAAATGTAAGGTAGGCAAAACAGTGGTCCTAATCCCTGGAACCTGTAATATGTTTCTGCACATTACAGAGGGGAATTATCCAGATTTATCCCAGTGGGCCCAATATAACCCATAAGGGTCCTTAAAAGTGAAAGAGGGTAAGAGAGATCCTGAGAACTTGTATACTTACCAGAGGCCTGGTGCATGGATTCGTGCACTGGTGGAAGACATGGCCTGCGATGATTGTCCCACTGTGGGAGCACCGCACATCCTGGTAAGCTGAGTGGACTCCCACTATGGGAGCACAATGACCACCAAGGGGCAGTTCCTGTGTTGAGTGTCTGCCCCCTGGTGCTCAGTGAGTGTCATAGTGACTGGTCAACCAGTTGTTCTGGTCATTCTGCTGTTTGGTAGCTGGGCTTTTATATATATATCTAGATATGCAGAGCCCATGGACACAGACAATAGTGTGGTGAAAACCTGGGGTGGGGAAGGGGCTGGATGAAGGGGAGCAAAACAGGGTGTGGGTGGGGGTGGATGGGGGATATCTGTAATACTGTATATATATATGTGTGTGTGTGTGTGTGTGTGTGTGTGTGTGTGTGTTGTGTGTGTATATATATATATATATATATATATATATATATATATTTTTTTTTTTTTTTAAGAGAAAAAGTGAGAACCTGAGAGGTAAAAGTTTAACAAGGACTCAGCCCAACATTGCTGGCTCTGAAGATGCAGAATGGAATCACCAGCCAAGGAATGCAGGTAGCATCTAGAAGTTGGAAAAGGAAAGAAAAAGGATCCTCCTCTAGAGTGTCCAGAAGGAACTCAGCCCCGCTGACCCCTCTATTTAAGTCTCATAAGATTTTTTATTTCTGTTCTCTAGAACTGTCAGACAAATGTGTATTGTTTAAGCCACTAAGTCTGTGGTAATTAGTTACAACAGTTGTCCTGTACACCAATGAGAGACTAACACTGTATGTAAATAATGCCACAGATTTATAATTGTGCAAAAACAAATATATTATGGTTTCAAAAACCTTTCAAGTGACCTATGAATAACAGTAGTGATATTTCCCTTGATTATGATGGATATAGAAGTCTAGTAACATCCTATCCAATAAAAGAGTAATATGCAAATTGGCCATACCTCTGCTATACCCACAAGCCACACCCACAAGCCAATCAGGAACACATATGATGCAAATAAACCTCAACCAAGATGACTGAGGCCATTGAGAGCAGGAGGGAGGCTTGGGTTTCTCTGGCAATAAAGGAAGCCAAACTTTTCACCTGCCTTGCCGGCCTAGGCCTCCACTCAATGCTACAAAGTTTCAATTATATAAGTTATATAAATCTCAACAAAAATGGAGGCAGCCATGGAGCTGGAGAGAGCAGAGGCTAGGGTTGCCCCTGGCGATGGAGGAAGCCAAGCTCCTGCAGCCCTGGCCAGCCTAGGACTCCACTCCAGGCTACAAAGTTTCAATTACAGAAGGTAAATAAATTCCAACAGAAATGGCTGCTGGCAAAGATCGAGTAGAAGGCTTGGCTCCACTCCCGGCTACAAAGTTTCAGTTCTAGAAGATAAATAAATCCCAGATACCAGGGCCTCTGCTGGGTTGCTGGGAGGTAAACCATCACAGGCCCCTCGCCAGGCTGTCCCGCACCCCAAGGGAATCCCTACCTTGATCGGGACACCCTTCAGGGCAAACCAGCTGCCCCCCCCTCACCCCGTGCACCAGGCCTCTATATTATCTAATAAGAGAGTAATATGCAGATTGACCATCACTCCAACACACAAGATGGCCGCCCCCATGTGGTCAAAGATCAGCTGCCCCCCCCTCACCCCGTGCACCAGGCCTCTATATTATCTAATAAGAGAGTAATATGCAGATTGACCATCACTCCAACACACAAGATGGCCGCCCCCATGTGGTCAAAGATCCTGCCCCCATGTGGACACAACATGGCCACCACAACATGGCCAGCAGGTGAGGGCAGTTGTGGGCAATCAGGCCAGCAGGGAAGGGCAGATGGGAGGGACCAGGCCTGCACGGGAGGGCTGTTGGGGATGATCAAGCCTGTAGGGGAAGGCAGTTGGGGGTGACCAGGCTGGCAGAGGAGGAAAGTTGGGGGTGACCGGGCCTACAGGGAAGGGCAGTTGGGGGTAATCAAGCCTGCAGAGCAGTTAGGGGTGACCAGGCCAGCAGAGGAGGAAAGTTAGGGGCAAATAGGCTGGCAGGGGAGCAGTTAAACATCAATCAAGCTAGCAGTGGAGTGGTTAGGGGTGATCAGGCTGGCAGGTAGAAGTGGTTAGGGGAAATCAGGAAGGTAGGCAAGTGAGCAGTTGGGATCCAGCAGTCCTGGATTGTGAGAGGGATGTCTGACTGGCCGTTTGGGCCTGATTGTGGTGGGCAGTTGGACATCACTCGAGGCGTCCCAGATTGGAGAGGGTATGGTCTGGGCTGAGGGACAACTCCTCCAACCCCGTGCACGAATTTCGTGCACCAGGCCTCTAGTGTAATATAGTAAAATATAACATTACAAATTTATACTACCATTTGTTTTTAACTAGCTGGTCAGAGACAAAACATTTCTTTACAATTTATTCTTTAGTCACTAGAAGTGTCCTATTTGTGAACATGATCAGAGAGTAGGAAAGAATTTTAAGTACAACAGATGAAATTTTTATACAAAGAAAAGCTATTTTTCAGCCTACTGGCATGGCTCAGTGGTTAAGTGTCGACCTATGAACCAGGAGGTCACAGTTCAATTCCCGATCAGGCCATATGCTCTGATTGTGGTCTCAATCCCCATCCAGTGTGAGGCATAGAGGAGGCAGCTGATCAACGATTCTCTCTTATAACTGATGTTTGTCTCTTTCCCTTTCCCTTCCTCTCTGAAATCAATAAAATCTATTTAAAAAAAAGGTATTTTTGATGCTGTCACTCTAAAGCCTAAATTATTTCTTTGACTAGTTAATACTAAAATGTATCGCCTGGCTCTCAAATCCCTCTATCTTACCAAAGTTAACTATTAAATATATATAAAAACACTAAATTCTGATCATGCCGTATCATCAACTATACTATCAACAGATTCTGCTCATTGCTAAATCTTTTCTATGGCACCTCCGCCCCATCTGGAATGCTCTTTCTCTTCTCTGCTCATTCAGTACACATTTTCTCTTACTATCCACAGTTCTCATATTTTCTAACTGCAGTTTAGCTTCTGTAATTGCATATTATTCTCTACTTGAGGCCTGGTGCACAGGATTCATGCACTGGTGGGGGGTGTGGCACGTGGGGATGGGCCTGCTGTGGGAGCACTGAGTAGCTACGGACCTGCCCTCTGAGTGGTTCCTCCTGCTGTGGGAGTGCACTCACTGCTCCTGTGTTGAGCATCTTCCTCCTGATGGTCAGGGCATGTCATAGTGACTGGTCAACAGGTCATTCCGCAGTTTGGTTGTTGGGCTTTTATTACATAGGATTACTTGCATGTTATTATTATTTCAGGTTATATGTTTTGCTTCCCTGTTAGCTCCTTGATGATTGATGGCTACACAGGGGTTCATTATACTAGTCCTTACTTTTGTATATGTTTGAAATTTTATAATAAACTTTTATAATAATTTAATAATAATTTAATAAAGGCTATGGAGGCCTCCTTCTATCTGTAAGATTGGTTGAATTGGTTTACTTCTAAACTTATACCTCTTTTTGTTGAAGAAACAGGATATAAAATAAAGGTACAATGCTATGCTCAAAGGTTCATGGCCTATCCAATATAACAGTAGATTTCTATAAATTAGTATACATTATTCAAGATAAAACTTTGACTATTGCTCTGTGAAGAGAAGCACAAATAATTCAACTCATTGGTTAATAATTTATATAATCTTAGAAACCTTTGCTTCAATGTTATCGATAGAGGATTCCTTGCTAGCATACTTGTGGCAAGGAAATGACTGAGGCAGGTTTTCATCAATGTTTAATAAAGACAAAGTTAGAATCAACAGTAAAACTTACTATTGCTAGTTTATACTATAAAGTATTAACAACACAAAATGTTAATTAATTTCTAATTCTCTATTCTATTATTTAGATTTCATAAAGGTTGATTGGATTTGATCCATCATTTTACGGAAAATTAATTATTTCAAATACATGCACCACTTTATGCAACCTGCCTGATTTGCATTGAGGAAAATTCAGCAGAAGTAATTGAGGCACAAGCAAATACTGGCACTGACTGAACTCAATTTTCATTCCAAATTTCTGCAAAATCCCAAGGCACAGCAATATCAGATGCAAGGGGGAAAACAAACAAAAGCAATGTGAAAAGGGAACATGAAGAGAGAATATTACAAGAATCAGAGAACAAAGGGATTGCAAAACTATTTTAGTGCCATAGATGAGCAGTGAGGGCTTCATTCAGGCAAGGTGGAATAAGATATCATATGGCATCCTGACAATTGATGTCTTCATTTAAATGTAAGAATTTACATTCTAATTAGAAAGAATTTACATCTTAATCAGAGGCAGCTGTATTATCTTGTTACTGGTTTTTTCAAAGGTAATGAACTAAAGTACTGCTGTGCTTTTTCAACCAGAAACTAAATAGACAGCATCCAGTATTATTTTATAGCTTACCTGCTGTAAGCTGTTATTAATATTTTCAAAGATTAAATCTCTAAAATCTTCAGAATGAAGGTTGTATTTGACATCATTAGAATAGTATGATACTTATTTAAAGCATTTAAACAAACACTTTTCTAACTTGTTTTTTTAAATGTAGTTATTTATCAAGCTAATAGAAGTCCCTTATGATTTATTAATATAATATTGTTTTCATTTGGGAGGATGTAGAACAGCTATTAAAGCAGATACATATCATATTCTAGTGAAATTCACTCGTTCTTAAATTTGCATTTGGTTTTAAGAGAGCATATACTAAATACAAAATTTTACCAATTTAAGTGTATTGTTTTTTCCTATGAGGTTTAACAGGAAAAGATAACAAATATTTGTAACAGAATATTATTTTGCATGTTTCATACTATTTTGTTACTACTACATTAATAATGTTTAAAAATTTAATCTTTCACAGATACACACAAATCTGATGGCCCCCAGGTATGCTAGTCAATGAAATTAAAGGCAATAATACATTCAAATTCATACTTTTCTATTATTCTAGGTTGTTCATGATGATGGCAGCTAGACCTAAGTATTGGTAGATGGTGATATGTTTGTAAAATCAAGCCATCCGTCATATGAGAATCAGCATGAGCTCACTGACCCATGGCTAAGAAGAAATTGGGCTTGGCCTAAAAGAAATCAAGCAGGAGAAATTACAAGTGTTAATAAAAATGTAAAATGCCACCTTTGTCCCTAGCACTGTGCATCTTTAGGTTATGGATACTTATTTTCATCAGCTTCATCATTAATATGAATTTGGAATATGAGGCAGTTTTTAATTTATAGGTTTATGATTTAATTAATTATGTTTTTTTTATTGAAGCGAAGAAAGAAAATAATAAAGACCAAAGTTGTACCTACCAGTCTACTAAATAAATGACTAATGTGGTTAACTTAGTCAAAATATTTGATTTAAAAAATTATAGAGAGAGTGTAGAATAATTTTGAGATACATACTTATCTTTATCATCCATCATATTAATGTTCTGGATCCGTACATATAAAAGAAAAACAGGTCACATACAAATGTGCTATAGTTTAAGAAAAGGATAACAGAATAATTCCAGGTAGATAAAATGAAATGCAATTAATTTCAAGGTGGCATTTAACTAACCTAGGCCACCCTGATGACAAAGAGGAGATGATTATTAGTTCACTTGTGTTTTTTCTTGTATTTCCACTAAAGACATTTTATAAAGGAAATGACTCAGATGGGCCTGCCTGAATTACTGGCTCTGAGAGATGGCTTTATATTGCTGTCAGAAGCCGTCAGCCCACTTTTGAAAGGTCTATTTGCCTATAGTTATTCTGGGTATGATTTGTTGTGAGGGCAACTAACATTTCCCTCATGGTACACACAGTGCTTTCATTTTCAAAAGTATCCCAGATAAAGTTTGTGATTATCCCTAGGTTTAGTGGTATCTGTTTTCTTTTTCATAAAAAAAATATCTTTTAAAAAAAAGTACATCTTGCTTTTTATATTTACGTATGGTTCGAGTATAATATCCTAGAGCGCTGCATCTGCCCTTTCCAGTATTCTACTTGGTTCATGTTTACTCTAACCATAAACATTCATATTTAATGTAAGAGTATAATAAAAAATAACATATGACTCATCTTGCTCTATTGCTTGTTCCGTTATCACTTTGGGCTTCGATAACCATAATTGTTTCCTAAGTAGACTTCTTGCTTACAGTTACCTCCCTATCTAGTTCCTCCTTCATTGAACTGATAGCCCAAAGTCACAGGCTCTAGTCTGTCCTATTAACCTCTGTTAGCTAATGATATAGAAAAGATATAGATTCTGTCACTGTCTGGGTCTTATTTTTCTTATCAGTAAAATGAAGAGATGTGAAAAGCTTATTTCAATGATCTCTTTTTACCTAAAATTAAATGGCTCCTTTCTTACTCACTGTGTCTGTCTACCCATTGTGTTTTAGTTATTTCATGTCTATTAACCTGAAGTGCATTTTTCACACTGTCCACCAAAATTTTACTAATTTTTCAAGATCCATTTCATCTTCTCCACAATGCTGCTTTGCTAATGTTGGCCAAGAATAATTTATTCTCTTTGTCATACATTCAACAAATATTTAGAGAGTCCCTACTCTGCATCAGGGTACTGAGCCTGCAAGAAATTCATGAGAGAAACATGTCCATGCACTAAAAAAGCTTACAGTGCAGTGGGAAAGACAGATAAGAAACTACTAACAAAAACGAAGATTGTGATAAGTATAGGGAAGGCTGAGGGAGTGTGCACATGTACATTATTTATATAGTGTAATCAGAGGCTTCTTTCTTACAGTATTCTTGGTACATAGAAACAACTACTAATTTAATCCATTATTATCTTAAGATGATATTTGACTTATTTTGTGTGTAAATTTTGCTTTCCAAACAATATTGCAGTAACAATGATAGTTTTTGTCGTAACTGAGGATTTAAGATGTGCCAATTATTGTACTGGACAATTAACGTGTGTTTTGAGGAAAAAGTCAGACCATTAGTGAGTGGCAAGGCTGAAACTAACATCTATGTCTGAAATGCAATCCCTCTTGGAGACAAAGATCATATTTAGAGAGTTTGAGTATCAGTTGTTTGTATATAACTTTCAGTAGATGTCATATTTTCTGGAGACAATTTCCAGTTCTGAGCATAAACTTAATTGGACTCTAAAGCTGTTCTTTTAAAAAGATATTCTTATTGATTTTAGAGAGGAAGGGAGAGGGAGAGAGAAACAGAAACATCAATGATGAGAGAAAATCATTGGTTGGCTGCCTCCTGCACACCTCCTACTGGGGATCAAGCCCATGTGCCCTAACCAGGAATCAAACCACGACCTCCTGGTTTATAGGTCAACACTCAATCATTGAGCCATGCTGGCCAGGCTAAAAAATTTTCCTTAAAGGTAGAGACCTTTGGATTGAAAATACTGGGCAAAGTAATTTCTATCTAGTTTCTAATAGTTTTTTTAAAAATATATTTTATTGATTTTTTACAGAGAGAAAGAGAAAGTCAGAAACATCCATCAGCTGCCTCTTGCACACCCCCTACTAGAGATGTGCCCGCAGCCAAGGTACATGCTCTTGACCAGAACCAAACCCGGGACCTTTCAGTCCAAAGGCCGACGCTCTACCACTGAGCCAAACCGGTTTCGGCTAGTTTCTAACAGTTTTTGTTCATCTTATCCCTAACTGGAACCAAGTTAGGTATGCATGTTTTCCTGTTAAGGACATGTGAATCTCATACCAGCAATTGTTTATTTCAAGTTTATACTCTTTTGCTCAAGTTATTTTGACTCAAAAACTAAAAACAGTCAATGGTAAGGATGTATAGATAGGAGATTGTTGCAAACCCAGGAGAAAACTTAATAAAATCAATTAATGGAGGACCCCTTTCACAAAGTTGAGTTAGATCTTAGGCATGGTTAATCCAAAAGAGCAGCTTAAAGAAAAAAAGTATATTTGATTCAGAATACACTTCAGGATTATTTTTGTTGTGGCTTTCCCAGTGCTGGCAAAAAAGAGCATAATTCCTGAGGGCACCTGTATTAACATAAGAGCTCAAATGAGAGCTTAAAAAAGCACCAGTTTATAAGTTTATTGTCTTTCACCTTTACTTGAATGAATTGGTAGCTTTTCTCATCTAGATCTAGCCAGGTTATAGTAAATGGGTGTTCTATTTACTTATCTTTATTGAGGCATAACTGATGTACAAAAAATGCACACATTTAATGTCTAGGTTGGGGCAAAAGTAGGTTTACAATAGTTCATATTGAAAAGAATACAATAATAAATAATAATATAAGAATAAACTGTGTTTTGTGTACTCACAACTATAAGCCTACTTTTACAAAATGTATTTTTATTGATTCATAGAGGAAGAGAGAGGGAGAGAGATATAGAAACATCAATGGTGAGAGAAAATCATTGATTGGCTGCCTCTTGCATGCCTCTTTCTGGGGACTAAGCATGCAACTGGGGCATGTGCCCTTGACCGGAATTGAACCCGAGATCCTTTAGTCCTCAGGTTCAATCCACAAAGAAAAACCAGCTAGGTCTATATGTCTACTTTTGCTGAACACTATATACATCTTGGTAAGTTGATATATATGCAAATACCCATGATATCATCACCACAATCAAGCACTAAAAATATCCATTACCTCCAAAAATGTCCTTGTGTTCTTTCATGTTTATTTATTTATTTTTTTGCTGGTAAGAACATTTAATATGCAATCTATCCTGAATATATAACTTATTCACCCTATATACCAGAAACTTTATATCCACTGCGCTACAATTCCCTAGTTCGCCCACCCCCTGGACTCTTGCAAGAACCATTCTATTATTTGTTTCTATGGGTTTCACTATTTTGGCTCCCTCACAAGATATTTATATGAAGAGTTTCTTAGTTAAAAAAATGATAGGACATTGTCAATAAAAACTTGAAATCTTCATTGCAGATATACTGAAATGTGGTTAATACACACAAGTAGATAACTGAGAACTGGCTTTTATTTTTTTATTTTATTTACAATATAACTTATATTTAATAGTAGTACATATGTTTTCCTTCCCCCCCAAAATCCTCCCCCCAGCCTCCCCTAGCCCCCCGCACATGTCCCCACCTGCCTCCCTCCCCACCCCAGTGTCTTTCATTCATTGGTTATGCTCATATGTATGCATACAAGTCTTTCGGTTGATCTCCCCCAGCATCTGCCTCCCCTCCACTCCAGCCTTCCCCTGTAGCTTGACTGTCTGTTCGAGGCCACCCTGCCTCTATATCAATCACTCTCCCCTGTTTCTTTTCTTCAAAAATACCTTGCCTCTGCATATTGAAAACAAATGTATAAGAGCAAAAAAAAGTTTGAGTGTCAGTTTCAATGTCCAACTGTTCTGAGTCCCAGTTTCAATGTCAAATAGTTCTTCATGTGTACATGTCAGCAATGGTATCCAGATGGTGGACAGAGAACTGGCTTTTAAAAGTATGCCTTGAACTGCACACTGCTAAACTTTCAAAAATCGAAGTTATATTTTTTGGCCTTGTGTGTCTCACGAGTAAAGGAAGAAACCACATTACAGAAGGAGAAAGGAGTGGGGTGGAGTGGGGAGAAACACATGATATAAATATACAAATAAGCATTTACTATGTTAAAAGATTGAAGAACAAAAATAAAAGCAGAAAAAACACTCAATGTCTTTTCATAAGCTAGGAAATAGATAAAAGCATTTTTTAGTTAAAAAAAATAAGACCTACCAAATTTCTGAAACAAATTTATTCTTTTAATGGTAAAACAAAATATAGGAACAAAGATTTCACCAGTAAATTTAACATATACTGCGAGTCCTGAACAATGCAATTGGATAATAAAAAGAAATAAAATGTATAAATAACAGAAAGGGAGAGACAAATGATCATTATTTGTAGACAATATGATCATATACCTATAAAATCAAAGAGACTGAAGTGAGAAACTTAGCATTAATGAGATTACTCAATAAAGTGTATGTACACAAGATCAACATTTAAGCATTAATACAAAAATGCATTAAAATAAAAAAAAGAATCCCATTCACAACAGATAGAAATAAAACCCTCACAAAATATTTAGGAAATAAATCTAATATGAAATGTACAAGATTATGCATTCCTTTTCACAAATATGTACTGAATAGGTGATGGGACTGCAATGATAAAGAAAATAAGTAAATGACAAACTCATGGTGCCTGTCCTTATAGAGTTTATAAAGTACAGTGGGGTGAAAAACTTCAAAGAATTTACCAGTAAATATAAAAATAATGATCCAATAAGTGCTATGAAGTAGTAAATAGTACCTTGAGGATATATAAGAGGAGAAATTAATTTAGTGAGAGAGGTTGTGGAAGGTTTCCCTGTGGAAAAAAATTATTCTGGAGCCCCAGAAAGCATTATCTAGGTGGAGAATGGGGAGGGGGGGATGGAAAAGGTATTCTAGGAAGACTCAGAATCAAGTGTAAAGACCTTCTGGCAAAAGAGAACAATGCCATTTTAAGGAATTAAAACTAAAAAAATAAAAGGATGTGTGGTAGGCTGTGTAATGCCCTTGCCTACCCACAAGATGTTCATGTCCTAAATCCCTAGAATTTGTAAATATGTTATGGAGGGTGAAAGGGACATTTCAGATGGGATTAAGTTAAGGATCCTGAGACTGAGAGATTGTTCTGGACCCAATGTAATCACAAGAATCCTTATGAGAGAAAGGCAGAAGTATCAAATTCAAAGAGAAGGTGATGTGATGATGGAAGTAGAGGCTGGAGTGATGCACTCAGAAGCAAAGGACAGCTGGCAGTCTCTACAACTGGTAAAGGCAAGATATGGATTCTCCACTGGAGCCTTCAGAAGAAACTAGACTTTCAAGTACCTTGATTTTTATTCTATTAAGACTGACTTTGGACTTCTGATATTTAAAACTATAACATAAATTTGGGTTATTTTAAATCATAAAATTTATGCTGATTTGGTACACCAGCAATAAGGAACTCATAAAGATTTCATATAACTTAAAGAAAAATAATGCATCAACTATCAAAGTAGAATTGATCAATTTTTACCACAAAATTATATGGCATATGTGAATCATAGAATAAATGAAATAAACTGTTATAGAATAAAGAGAAGTTAAACAGCAAGTTCATGAAAAATTCTCACATTTATGATTTATAAAGATGGTTCAATATTTGTTGATTTTTCAATAGATTATACCTGCTAAAATGAAGACTTTGACCAGCTGATATCTATAGTTGAATATCAAGGATAGTAGATAGTATTCCTACTAACATGACTTACAAGGTTTATTTCATACATGTATATACATGAAATTATGTATATTGGTATTAAATATTATGTTACATAAAGAAATATTATGTTCATTCAGAAAATTTAAATATCAAGTGTCAAACATTTGTAAGGCTTAAATACCACAAGATTAATTTAATACCTATCTCTTACCTTTAGAAAAATTACTAAATATTTATAATGGTACTCTATTTTTTCTTTTGAAAAAATGAAATTAAAAATGACATAGCCATGTTATTATTTATTAAGAGGTATAATAATTACACTATGATTACAGAGAAATTTTAACATCTGTAATAGTGTTTTGAGAAATGATTAAACTGTCAAATAGATACTAAATCTGCATATTTCAAGTCTATATAGCAATAATTTTTAAGTCCATAGCTTCCAATGATAAATTAAATATAAGCACATCATATGATGACTTTGACAGTCTTAATTTTTAGGTATCAGAAAATAAACTTTATGTCATATACCATTGTATATTAAACAATTTCTTTCATCTAAATTAGAATTTAAGAAACAAAAACAGGAGTTTCGTGTTTTCTGTTTGAATCAACCACATATGGTTTTTAAATAGCTGAGTTTTTCTATTTCAAACAGATAAAAAAAAAAATCCATAGTACAAGCACGGGATCTTTAATGATGAGATAATTTGCCTCAAACTAAATGTATTGTTGTGTTTTTTTAATACTCTATTACTGTTGTAAGCAGAACAAATGCACAGATGGCATGGGCCATAAAAATATAATTAAGCTTTACAGTATTGTTCCTATCAGGTTTCAGAGTGTGCTTTAGCTTAAGTCATAGTGCTGGATATGTGAGTACATATAATATCCTGAATTTTAAGTTTGTGGATAAATATGTAAAAGGCGATATGTTTAGTTGTTTCATATCATTTCCATTTCACTCCACATTCTTGGCTTTCAGTTTCAAACAAGTTGAGAATAATTTTAGGAGAGGGTATATTAACTAAGAGAAAAAAGAAAAGCAATTGTACTAATTATTCTTTTCAAATCAGAAAACACTTTGATTTATTTAAAAAATAAACTAATACCACCAGATACAACACATGTAGGATAACCTAGCTGGATAACCTAGCTGGAAAACCATAAGACATTGAGAAGACAAACTTCTGAGACTCCTTTTCCTCTAATCATTTTGCATTTCAATAAAATGGTGATAACAGCACTTAGTAACTGCCTCAAACCCTTTCATAAATGAAGCAGCGTGTACATATATTAATTATGTTTAAATAGTGTATTCATACTTTGATGAACACTGGTTAACCTTTCTGATCAATAGTAATTGTTTAAAACTAGCAGTCCCACAGGATATTTTAATAAAGAAGCCATCTAAATCTGAAAGCTGTTAGAGCTGTTTCAGGCTCTCTAGGGATTGCCAGGCAATAAGAGTTGTTCCACAGAAATACCAGCACATTGCCTGCCTGTCTTACTTCTTTCTCTGTTTCCCTTGCTTAGCAAGCTTATTGACTAAGGCATTGGTGCAAGGCCTGGGATGCTGAAGAGGTCCTAAGAGATCACACATAGGGTCACAAGATCCTTTGTACTAGTATACATCATGTTTAGCAATCAAGTAAACAAATAAACAAAGAGAATGCAGGAAGTGACTAAGATGTAACCCATACATGCAGCCCCCAAAATACAACCAAGAATTGCAAGTAACTTTGGTGTGTTAATTCATTTGCATTGTTTAATAAAAGGTGCTAACAGCTACGATTTCCTGAGTGCTTACCATGCATGTCATTGTGTGTTAAGTGCTTTTTATAAATAATAATCATCTTTCCAATAAAATTTAAAATATTATTTCCTCCCTATAACAACCTTTGGAATAGATATTATTATCCTTATTTCACAATAAGTTTATAGGGTTCGAGTAACTTATACAAGGTCACATAGCTTAAAAAAAAAGCTGAGTCAATTAAAAAAATAACTTTCAGAAATATTTTATACCCAGAATATACACTTAACATAGACTAAGTATTTATCATATGTTAAGTGAATAAATAGTATATATTATGGTTAAAGACTAAATGGTAGCAAATATCTATAGCACAGAAGAATCACTTACAGATGTAAAATTATAAAACAGATTTTAAATATATATAGTTCTAAAGTATACATAAAATTTATATATTAAGTGTACATTTTTAGTGGTTTTAAGTACATTCATATTGTTATATAACCATCACACTATCTAAATATTAATCTCCAGAACTTTTTCATCTTCCCAAACTGAAACTCTGTACCCATTAAATAATAACTCCTCATTCAGCTCTCCATATATGTGTATGTGTGTGTGTGTGTGTGTGTATATATATATATATATATATATATATATAATATATTAATATATATATTTAACTCAAGTCTAATTATTTGATTAAAATCTCATAATGTTAGTGCTTAAAGCCATTCTATCTTATCATGTGGTAGTAAGTATGTTATGATCCCAGGTACCTGTTAATCAATTATGGGAGAACAAAAAGTTCACTTTTGGAAATGCAATTACAATTGTATTTACTAAATAAAAGTAGATTTAGAGGGACAGACAGAAATTTAAGGACAGAAAAATAAATCATCAATATATTATATGCTCCCTATTGGGCTAATGGTTGTTATTCAGTCTTTGGCCATAATCTATAAAAACTAAAGATATCTATGTTGAGAAGTAAAGGTATACTAAAGGTCTAGTTAAATTCTGTCTTTGCTCAGCTCATCTGGTGTGGCTCAGTGGTTGTGTGTTGACCCATGCACCAAGAGGTCACTGGTTTGATTCCTGGTTGGGGCACCTGCCTGGGTTGTGAGCCCTGGTGGGGGGGCGCGCAGGAGGCAGTCGATCAATGTTTCTCTCTTATCAATGTTTCTATCTCTAAAATCAGTAAAACATATTTCTTAAAATTGTCTTTGTTCATCTTTTTTTTTTTTTAAAGTGCTATCTTTACTGATAAATATTGAAAATGTATACCTGTTACATTAGGTAAATAAGAATTATCAAGGCTAAATTTAAAATAAAATATTTAGAATCTACAAAAACTTTTAAGTCTGTATGTAGAGCTCTTAACTTAGTAACCTAAAAACACTGAAAAAGAAGTAATGAACTTGGCCATCAAGATGTTGGAGTAAGAGTGGAAAAAGCAGTTTGGGAGCCCAAGAGATGCAGCTATTTAGACAATTATGTTCAGGCCATAGTTTTGGGCATACATTTAAAACAGGATATCGAATATCTGTGCTACAGGATAAAAAATGATATTAGAACCTAATTAAGGCAATAGTATAATTTTATTCATAATCTTATGTTAATCATGTAAGTGTTTAAGTAGCAAAGCTGTGACATTTATTTGTTATTTTGTAAAAGCTTTAAATAGAGTTTAAAGACTAAAATTTTGAGTTATAAGATACAAGAAACTTACTCAAAACCCACTTAAGCAACTGTGACAGTTTAGCTTTCAAAATAAACTTATTTATACTGGTTATAACATGGAAATATTGGATATTTTCTTTTTACAGTAAAAAAAGAACATGAGAGAGAGGGAGGGAGAGAAGGAGGGAGGGAGGGAGGGAGAGAGGGAGGGAGGGAGGGAGGGAGGGAGAGAGAGAGAGAAATGCTGAGTACACAATCCTTAATGATATCCAAAAACTGTATGAGGAGATATAGTATCCCGGAAAGACCATTTTTGTTATACAGCAGTTTAAGTCAATGGTTGGCTATTTGAAACCTTAAAAACACTTCAGGCATTAGGGATATTCAAGTGAAAGGAAAATCACATTAGAAAAAAGGAGTGATTGAAGTCCAGGTCTATGCTCTAGTCCTGTAGGGGAAGGACACTGTACAGGGTAAGAGAGGGATGAGGATGAAAGGTGGAGAGGAAGAAATCTATTCATGTGTGCACTTATACTACCTTGTAGGAAATAGGCGAGGAGAATGAATAGGATTTTCTATATTTCTTTAGGATGCACTTGAAATTGCAACATAGAGCATGCGCTCTTATCAGACGCTTCCCTGAATGAACTCCCAAAGGTCAGTAATCTTTGAACACAAAGATCCCTTATCTTGCCTCAATAATCTGTTACTGAGCAGTCATCCAAGGATTGGGAATCAGGAAATTTTGGTTTCGGATTTGGCTCTGTTACTTTCTGTGTGAGATTGGAAAACTTATTTTTCTGGGCCTCTGGTACCATACACAGAGCCAATAATCTTTATCCTCAATTCACACATCTAAGAAAACGTTGAAAACCTTAACATATTTGATGGCCGAGATCTGTCTGATATTTCCTCTTGACTTTGCTTTTTGCATAGGGAAACCACTAATATGAGACTCTGCTTTTCAGTGTCTCATCAAGGTGATACACCCCACGTGACCTCAATCCACTTGTGATGTGAACTGATCACTTGGTCATGTTGTTAATCAGGTTTTTGTACTGTGAAGTCATACTTCTTCCCTTTGTAGCTGACTAGTAGCCACTTTAGCCTCCATTGAGTTCCTGTCTGAACTAAATACAACTCTGATTGTCAAATGGTGATTTTTTTTATCTTTATTGTTCAGTTTATTAATTACATTGTTTCCTCTTTTTTATCCCCCTATATCTCCCCTCCACCCTGTACCTATCCCACCCTCTACCCTCACCTCACCCTCCCCACTGTCCTCTCCCATTGTTGCAAGATTTTTGTCCAGTCTCTTGCTGTACTTCCCACAACCCTTTTCTCCCCAAGAATTGTCAGTCCATTCCCTCTTTATGTCCATGTTTCTGTTATATTCACCAGTTTATCCTGTTCATCAGCCTATCAATTCACTTGATTTTTATGCTCATTTGTTGATAGGTGTGTATCTGTTGTTCATAATTTATATTTTTACCTTTTTCTTCTTCCTCTTCTTAAAGAATATCTTTCAGCATTTCATATAATATTGGTTTGGTGGTGATGAACTCCTTTAGCTTTTTCTTATCTGCGAAGCACTTTATCTGATCTTCAATTCTGAATGACAGCTTTGCTGGATAGAGTAATCTTGGTTGTAGATTCTTGCTATTCATTTTTTTGAATATTTCTTGCCACTCACGTCTGGCCTGCATCGTTTCTGTTGAGAAATCCGCTGACTGTCGTATGGGTGCTCCCCTGTAGGTAACAAACTGTTTTTCTCTTGCTGCTTTTAATATTCTCTCTTTATCTTTTGCTTTTGGCATTTTAATTATGATATGTCTTGGTGTGGTCCTCTTTAGATTTCTATATTTTGGGGTTCTGTGTACTTCTTGGGCTTTTAAGTCAGTTTCTTTCACCAGGTGGAGGAAGTTTTCAGTCACTATTTCTTCAAGTAGGTTTTCATTAACTTGCTCTCTCTCTTTTTCTGGCTCTGGATAATTCGGATGTTGGAATGCTTGAGGTTGTCCCAGAGGCCCCTTACGCTATCTTCAATTTTCTGAATTCTTTTTGTTTCTTGTTTTTCCAGAGTGGATTTTGCTTCTTTGTGTTTCAAATATTTAACTTGGTTCTTGTGGCCCTCTGGACTGCTTTTAGGATTTTGTGTAATATTTTTTATTTCAGTCTGTGTATGCTTGATTTCTAGTTGGTCCTTTTTCATATCCGTGAGGGTCTGGTTCATATCCTCAGAGGTCTTGTTCATTTCCCTGAGGGTCTCATTCGTTTCCTTGTAAGTCTCATTTATTTCCTGGTTGGTCTTGTTTATTTGCTCGTAATTCTCATTAAGTTCATCAGCCTTTTCTAGGAGCCTCTTGAAAAGCCTTATAACCGTGGTTTTGAACTCTATGTCTTGTCGTCTTTTCCCCTCCATTTCTTTCACCCCTGATTTCTTTCCATATCTCTGCATAGTGGCTGCTTTATGTGGTAGATATCGTCTAAGGGTCAGTGGCACAGCCTCCCCAGTTATTTGAGATGGGTACGCTTACTGCAATCCTTTATGGGTTGTACAGTATTTTTGAGTTTAAACCCAGCTTGTTGTTGTTAGCCCTAGGAGGGTTTGACCTCCAGGCCAATTGGCTGTGAAGGGAGACTGGGTTCAGGTTGGATGGGCGGAGTCTCTGAGCTGCGCAGGCAGCCTCTGTGTCAGCTATGTCCTATGCGGCACTCGCGCGCGCGGGTCTCTGTTGGATGGGGATGGCTGCAGACACCTCCAAGAGAAAGCCGCTAGTCTCTTCCCCTTGCTAGACAACTCTGCCTCTCCCCAAATGTGTCTGCACCCCCAAAGTCTAGCCCAGGGTTGCAAAATAGATGATTTCCGGGACCTGGAGACAAGTTTCCAGGGGGCAAGTCGCGGGTTTGTGTGACCCTTGCGCCCAAACTTCTTTCCCTGCCTCCGGGTTTTTCGCAGACTAGGAGCCTCTGCTGTGCCCCACTTTCAGGGTGCGTCCCCCGGACCTCGGACCTCGCCTGGCACTGGGGAATCTGTGCAGTGGGACGTCTCCACGTACCCCGGATCTCGGACCTCTCCTGGCACTGGGGAATCCGTGTAGTGGGACGTCTCCGCTCTCCCCGTTGGCGAAATCCCGCCGGGGTTGCTGCTCCAGCCCCAGCCTGTGCGTGCACGACCAGGATGGCTCCTAACCTGTTTCCGTCTTCAAGGCTGTGCTCCTGCTGCTCCTCTGAGTCTCAGTGTCCCACCTTTACTCTTATTTGTGGAGTTTTCACTCAACCAGCTTTCTGGCGATTCTGGGTGATTTTTGTTTTGTTGTTATGTTGTAGTTCTTAAATCGTTGCGCGGGGCAGAACAATAGGTGTTTACCTATGCCGCCATCTTAGTTCCTCCCAAATGGTGATTTTCTATTTCATTATTACTCCAGTTTATTTGTTGGTATTCTATATGAAAAAGGTTTCTCTTTTCACCTATCTATCATCTACCTACCTACCTACCTATCTACCTGCCTACCTATCTATCCATCCATTCATTTGTCTCAGTACAGACTCATGTATTTCAGTTTTACTGCTATACTTTCTGTATCCCAGCCCCAGAACCAGCTATTTTGCTAAAGCTTCCCTTCTTTCCCTTTCCTTTTTTTAAAAATTAGTGAAAAATGATACCTAGAAGCCAAAGTCTGGGTACTTGGAGAATTCCTTAAATTGTTATTACTTCTAAACTCTCCAGAAAATAAACCTATGTATGTATATAGTACATATACAACACATAGACGAATCTATAACTCTTCCTGTATATATCTGCCTACGTGTGCGAGCACATGCGAGTGGTGTATACCCATGAGCAGTTGTGCTTATTTTTTCTAAAATTATTTCTTTCAAATGTCAAGCAATATTTTCTAGTTTAGCAGACCAAAATTTTTATCCACTATATTCACAAGCCACATAATTACATGTATTTTGATCCTAACCCCTTTTAACCTTAGTCTTTTAAGACTGAGAAGTACTGGTTTTTTATTTTACTTTCTTACAGCAACCACCTTGCCCTCATTCATTTCCATCATTGCATTAGCAAAGAAAATTCTGTTAGAGAATCAGGCAGGAAGAAACATAGGGACACATATTATTTAAATTTTCCTATAAATACAGGTATATGTACATAAAATGTATATTTTTTGTTCACTTGGGAAAATATTTTAAAAATGTTTTTATTGATTATTATGTTTTTATTGAGAGAGAGAGAGAGGAACATTTTTGTGAGATAGAAACATCAATCGGTTAATCGGTTGCCTCCTGTACACACCCCTACTGGGGACCAAAACCACAATCTGGGAACATGCCCTATACTGGGAATTGAACCAGCAATCTGTCAGTGTATAGGACAAGGCTCAACCAACTGAGCCACACTGACCTGTGCTGGAAATATATTTTCACTATCTTCAAACATACAGTTGAGAACAATAAAATACTCAGAGAGATAAAGGGTTTACCTAAAATAGGCTTAGGGAACCAAAATTTATCAATTTAATACAAATATGTGTTTAAAGTTTTAAATTTAAGTATGCTATGCATATTTTATACTGAATTAAACTAACAAACCACCCCCGCTACAGCTGGGAAGCTTAAACAACAGTATTCAAATCTGATGTAGATATAACAGCTGTTCAAATGCCAAGGAGTATTTTACTTGAAAATGTGACCATTTAGTTCTGTTAAATATAAACTGCTATTCTGGCTGTGAATGCTTTATCCCTCCCTCCCTTCTCCCCTCAAAAAAGTCCTTAAAATGTTTATTTCTTAATATGTAGTAGAATCACTACTGAAATTCAATGGTTTTTCTTCTTGAACTTAACTTTTTCTTTCCCAATTTCCTAAAAAACTGAGTGGAATAATTCTCTTCTAACCTCAACTCCCATCTTATGCACTCCATTCACCTCATCAGCTGCTCATGACAATACAAAAATAATATAATTAATACCTGGAAGAGTGGTATTGCTTTTGAAGGGGCACTGATTAATTGTACTTAAATTCCTAATTTTTGACAGAAACAAATTCAGACATTTTAAACTGTAGACAGTTTAATTCCATCATAGCTCCACTATACACATGTTAAATTATGAGCTGTAAACTACAATTCTCAAGGATAAAACAAAGAAATAAAATTCTAAAGTTTCCCAGAATAACTACAAATATACTTAATTTAAAGAACGTCATCAGCATTAAAAGTACATTCATTGGCTTATTTGTAAATGAAGGAGGTGGTACATTATTTAACTTCTTGGGAAATGGGAAAAAAGTGAGATGATTTTAAAGAAATTATTTCCCAAGAGACAACTCCTTAATCTGTTATCTGGAGGAAAACATAACTTCCTCTTCCATTATACTTCAGAAACTGAGAAGAAAGCTCTGATACAGGGAAACTTTATTTTTTAATCTTTATTGTTGAGAGCATTACAGATGTCCCACTCCTCCGCCTCCCCTCCCCGCAATTTGTCCTCTCACCAGGTTCCTACCCAGCCCCAGGCCTTCACCACTTTATCTTTTCAGCAGGAAGAAGGCACAAGCTATGCATGAAGGGAAACAAAGACCCAGAGACAGATAACTCTTCCAAAGTCTTATGAAAGTCCAAGGCTGCTTCTCAACAAGAAACCAGTTTATATCAGCATATTATACCCTTTGAGCGGGGAGTAGAGTCTAGGTCTCTCTGCCTCCTTCCCTAATAAATATAGGGCACTTGCCACATGTCAGAAACTCCTCTGTTAAGACTATGGGATTCAATGATGAACAAGACATTTGTGGTCTCTGTGTTTAGGGAACTGAATATGTAGAAGGAGATGAGAAAAGTAATTGCAATGCAGTATGGTTACTGCTAGGATGAATTAAAGGATGCTATGAGAGAACAAATAAGGAATGGATCAGAGAAGCCCCAAAGGGAACAGTGACATTGATGTAGCCTGAGGTATAAATGAAAGTTAGCTTGGTTGACACGACACTGGTAGGTGGTGGAGGAGCTGTTAGATGCAGATTTTTAATCACAGGCAACTCTATGCATGAATATACTTTTGAGGAATTGAAGAATTTAAGGATAGCACAGGAACATTTCTCTTTTGCTAACCTGGTCTTGCTCTTGCTCTTCAGCAAAGCCAGAATCAGCACCCAACATCCCACACTACTCTAAGATGAGCAATGGACAAGAAGTAAACAGTAGATGTTTTGAGACAGGTAGGACTTACTATGCCTTTGGAAATGAAAATCTATGGCTTGCTTTTTTATTTATTTTTTAAATGGAAAGATCAGGTCAACTCAGAAACTGTTCTCTAAAGAGTTTTCAAAATTCATTATCACAGTAGTGGGGCAGCAGAAAGTAAAGATCCCACTCTAGAAGTGCTATAAATTTTTTAGATTTCAGATCATAGCACTTATTGACATGAACTTAGTTGGCTACTCTGTATTAAATTTTAGGTGCCTCACAGTTAAAATGAAGGAGTTGAAAAGGATGTCTGTATTCCCTCCTGCTCTACTATTTGGGCTCTGTGAACAATTCAAGTACGCATCACAGTATCAAGACTCTGCTCCTTAAGCCCTCTGGGTTCCTTCAAGTCATTGTAGGAACCTTTCCATTCAAGCAGAACAGCTCTGATTTTGTCAGATTTTTTAAACTGGGCTTCTGAATTAGATTTTAGAGAGATAAAAGTTTCCATGGCTTAAGAAATTAGAAAATCACTTTCCATCTCATTGCTTTGTTGCATTAACCCCCAATCTTTAAATCCTTACTTACTAGTAGTAACTTAAAACATGGGGCAATTTTTCTATTGCATAAATATCCAGGTTCTTGAATGATGTATCTATACCCTGACAAGATATTTATTACTCACTAAGGCACTGATTAAGGGATAAATTCTATCAAAATACCTAGCTCTGTGTCATCTCAGAGAGCTTCAGGAAAAAGAGTACTAGCAATATTTATGTTCCTATATTCCAAGTTCAGAATTGTCATTATAAACATTATTATTTATTGTCCTAAATTCAGAAATAACAAACTTGTCCTTTGTTGAACAAGTGGAAATATATGTACTGTTTTATTTGCTAAGGTTAACACAACACTGGCAGTTAGTAAAGCAGTCCTAAATTTACTATGGACTATTTTTTAAGCTTGAAGGTAAAACTGAAGGTTTATAAATGAGACAATGATGTACTAAAAGCAAGACACTAAATCAATTTTAAATATGAAGCAAAATTTATGCCTGACTTTAAAACTCATCCGCAAAACATTAATCTACACAAAGGCCAGAAGCTGAATGAAGCATAATTTGTGAAACTGATACCTTTCATCACAACCTCTAACTGAAAAGGTCATTAGATATGTTATATCTAAGTGAGCAGCTTATCCCTGCTTCATTACTGATAATTAAGACAAGTAATATTTTCTTGACAGTAATGTGTCCGTTAACAGATACAGTCTAGTTTGCATAAAATAAGCATTAATTACCATAGTACTACCACAGATTAAAAATATTAAGTACCTGTATAACATGGCTTCATTATTTTTTCCCTTAATTTCCTCAAAGAATTAACAGGCTCAGAAAACATAATGTACATATTAAGAAATTCATCTTTCCTCATGTTTTAAATTCATAAGGTACATAACTAAAAAGATATTCTGAAAAAGAGATAAATGGAAGTGACTGGGTGTCATTTAAATTATCTGCACTAACGTGCTTTGTTGAGTTACTTGAAATGCAACTTAAGGTGCAGCAGCTTTTTAATGTTAAGACTTTTTAAGTCTTAATGTAGGACATTTGGGGAGATATTAAATGGTATTCTGGAGCTTGAAAGAATTAAAATAATTTCCAGAGTATCTGACTGAAAACAAAAAATTGAAGAGCCACAGAAGTACTTTAGAAAGGTCACAAATAAGAAAGCATGAGTTGAACTGCTCAGGAAAGGAGACCTTAAGTACTATTAGTAATGACTATTTACTATGTGACTAATATGTCCTACTAGAGGCCCAGCACACAAAATCGTGCGGGTAGGGTCCCTAGGCCTAACCTGAGATCAGGGCCATCTTCTGCCTGTTCGCCAGTGCCTAGGCCTAATGTCACCTCTGTTGCTGGGGCGGGTAGGTCGCGGTGCACCCCATAGCTTCCTTCAGGGCTGCAAGCCCCAGCAGCAGTGGCAATGACAGCAGAAGCAGCAGCAGCAGCAGCAGCAGCGGCAGCAGCACCCACGTGAGCAGCCCCGAGTGGGCAGCGTGTTCCATCAGCAGCCGCCCCAGGGCATGCGCATGGAGGTGAAGTTGCTGTGCCCGCTTTCCCGTTGGCCTGAGCCTCCAAGCAGCAGGGGATGAGCTGGAGATCCCAAAGGCTTGACAGCCAGCCCAGTCCTCCACTCACCCACCCCAGTTCCCCCATTCACCATCACTGATCCATTGGAGCCTGTGGGCTGGGGAGAGGGACCAAGAGGTCAACCATTCTGCCCACTTGCCAGTCCCCAGTCCTGCCCCACTGCTACCCACCCACTTCCCCATTCACTTGTGGGTAAAAGTGGGGGAGATGGGAGAGGTGAGGGACCAAGAGGTGGTCAATGCACCTCATAGCAACTGGTTGGGCGGTCATTTTGGTCATTATGTTTATGGTCCCTGGCCTTTTAATATATAGGATGTGTACCAAGTACTTGCATAATTTTCTCAATTTATCCTCACAGACATCTGATGAGGCTAATATTACTGTCCAAATTTTATAGAAGAAGAAGGTGAAATAACTTGCCTTCAGTAACATAACTACCAAATGGTGGGCTGGGTCTATCGGACTCCACACACTTCAGTATTATCCTATACATTCTTATCAACAGATTTTGGTTGTTTGACGTGTTCTTTTTATTTTTTTTTAGGACAGCCAACCAGACAAAGATTTCTTAAGTATCTATTTGTGAAAGGAAAAGAAACTGGAAGTCAACAGGGCATTTGTTCAGTTGCTTGTAAGAAAACTGACACTTGAAATTAAATAAGAAAAAGGGCAGAAATAGTCATTGATGGTCTGACATTACTGAGTATGTGGTTCATCTTTATAAAAGGCCAACCAATAAGGCAGGCCTCTGTATCTCAGTACCTTAATTAATAAAATGATAATAATGTCTAACTTCAAAGTTGTGATGAGAATTAAATGAATAAACACATTTGCTCTTTGGCCTCTCCTTCACATTAACAAACATAAATGAAATCAGATAAAGCAACTGGTACTGTGGCTGACAAATAATAAACATTAAAAAGGTGAGACACGCCTTAGTTGATATGGCTCAGTGGGTAGAGTGTCATCCTGTGGACTGAAGGGTCCTGTGTTTGATTTGCTTAAATGGCAAATGCCCGGGTTGCGTGCTTGGTCTCCAGTGGGGGGCATGCAGGATGCAGCCAATCAATGATTCTCTCTTACCATTGATGTTTCTCTCTCTCTTTCCCTATCCCTTCTCTAAAATCAATAAAACTATATTTAAAAAAACATTGTGGCACAATGAAATCAGGTAACATTCCCAATCCTATCTAATAAGGAGGCAATATGCAAATTGATTGTCACTCCAATACACAAGAGGCTGCACCCATCAGGTCAAAGATGGCCACCCCCATGTGGACACAAGATGGCCGCTACAACATGGCCAGCAGGGGAGGGCAGTCGGGGGATACCAGGCCTGCAAGAAAGGGCAGTTGGGGAGAACCAGGCCTGTAGGGGAGGACAGTTGGGGGGGGGGGACCAGGCCTATGGGGGAGGGTAGTTAAGAAGGACAGGTCTTTAGGGGAGGGCAGGAGGAGGAGACAAGGCCAGCAGGTGATGGCAGTTGGGTGGGGGGACAAGGCCTGCAGGGGAGGGCAGTTAGGGGCAATTGGGCCAGCAAGGGAGCAGTTAGGTATCAATCAGGCTGGCAGAGGAGTGGTTAGGGGGTGATCAGGCTGGCAGGCAGAAGCAGTTAGGGGCAATCAGGCAGGCAGGCAGGCAAGCGGGTAAGAGCCAGTAGTCCTGGATTGTGAGAGGGACGTCCGACTGTAAACAGGCAGTCAGACAGGTCCCAGATTGGAGAGGGTGCAGGCTGGGCTGAGACTCCCCCGCCCCCCGCCTCCGTGCACAAATTTCATGCAGTGGGCCTCTAACATATCAACTTATTTATAACTATGTTACACAACTAATTAGCAGAAGAGTCTTCAACTCTGTGCTGTGAGCAAAGGAAAGCAAACATATAAACACAGGTGATGAGTATATGCCTATCAAACATGCAGCTATACAGAGATATACATATGGCTAGAAGGGTTAATAGGATGGTGGGCAATTTCCAGAATGATCAGCATTAGCAGGGTTTCAATGCAAGAACATACTTTAGTTGAGCAAAATAACAGTTGTATTCTCATATATTTGTGCATCAGTTGGAAATAGATTCACTAAATATATCTTTACTTTGAAAGTTGATTCTTTCTGTAAAGTCCCCCACAACACAAGTGCCTTACACATGTAAATGCATTATTATCTCAGGTGGAAAATAATGATCACTCACATGGCTTTCATATTTTTAAATAAAGTTATTACCAGATAAGAATTTTATTGTTTTTGGACAAAGGCAAGAATTCCAGGGCCAGCATTTTCTTTAAAGAAAAAAAAAAAATCAAAATAGATGAGGATAGGAAGTTACTACAATCACTCTTTTTCATTAACTCAGACTTTGTAACCTATTCAAGTAGAAGAGGATATTGGTTACATCAAAATAACTTTGTCTCATAAATGAAGTTCTATATTTACATTTCCACAAAATCAGTACAAAGAAACCACTGCAATATTAAAGATGCAAAATGTTCATGGAAAAGTAGTAGTATTTGACTGGTCAATGACCCAACATTATTGGAGTGTCTACTGTGAGTGCTCTCTCACTTGAAGGGAGAAGACGCAGATAGATGAATTGGACTGCTGCAGAGGTCTCTTTTTATTTTATTTTATTTATTTATTTTTATTGTTTAAAGTATTACTTATAGTAGTACACATTATCTCCTCCCCCCCCCCCCCCCATTTGCCACATGAGGAAAGGAAAGAAAGCAGCTATGCCCTAAATGTTGGTCACTTAGCCAGTAGAATGAGGAAACAGATAGGCTCTGGAATCAGGTGCTCCTCTGGCTAAATCTTGACTTTGTTATCTAGTAGCCATTTGATCTTGCGAAAGGTTCCTCACATGTAAAAATCGACTAATAACCTATTTTGCAAGAATTGTCCTGAAGATTAAATGAGAGAATGCATGTGAAAACACACGGCATTTATTTTCCTTCCTTTACAAGAGGAGTGATATTTTGGGATCACCAATATTCCTGTGGTATGTAATGGACTGTAGAGGGTGGAATTATTGCCAGTTAATGAGCACTTCTCCAGATTCCCATGAGCACAACTAAGCTTTTCTGTCTGTGTAAAAAAAAACACAACATCCCCACCACAACAACTATTAGCCTTATGCCAAGCCTTTTAAACATATCAACTTATTTAATCCTGACAACCATGCATGTGGAAGGGGGTACTATTGTCTCTATTTTACAGATGAGGAAACTGAGGAAGAGAGATAAATGGTGGAAGTAATTTTCAAGTTCAGGCCACCAGGCTGCAGAGCCTTATTCTATATCACCACACTATCTGATTTCACAGAGCACATAAACATAAGAAATTAGTAAGTATAGACTTCCCAACCCTAGCACAGAGCTAGGGAGGGGGTTTGACATACGTTAATTCTCCAGTCTTTCTGTCCTCCATTCTGACAAGTGCTTCAACCCAAGGAACAGTTAGGAATGAGAAAAGAGACGGATCATCTGAATGGGTGAGCCCCTATTTTCAAGTAAGTCAGACCCTACTGAAGCTAAAAGCATCCTCAAAAGAACAAGACACCAATTCATAATATTTTGATTAGTTTATGAAATAAAGAGTCTATGCTCAAAAGCTTCTCAAAGTACTATAGCGAACCTTGAGCAAGATGCTCACATGTCAATAGAACTTGGTCCAGCATTCCACTCAGTGACGAAGTTAAAATGCCATAAAGTAAAGAAACCACAAATTCTAGTCTGTCTAATTTACTGCTCTCTCAGTAATGATAAAAGCTGCAAATAAGAAATCTCTTCATTTTTTTTCTCTAAACTGACCTCTTTGTATGTAGAATTCAAGGATTCTCATGATTTCTCTGACTCCAGGCACTTCTGCACACTGTTCACTTTATAATGTAGTGAGTGACTATGCACATTAGTAAAATAGTAGTAACACTGGGAGTTCATTTTCTAGCAAAATATTACTAATTCTTCAATTTCAACATAATGAAAACATGACAGAATAACTGTATTCCATTATGCAATTTCGTTTACTTCAATACATCTGGTAAGACTTAACTGGGGATCTAAAAAGACCCCAAGAGTGGAAGGAGAGACTGCGTGAAGATATTAGGGTTATCTTTAGATTTTATTTCAAATGCAACTACTTGGGTTATGACTTTCAAAGGTCAATTATTTTTGGCTAAATAAGTAGAAAATTGGTCCGGTAAGCAGGCATGTATCTCCTGGGGGTGAGGTTGGAGGTGGAGTAGGGAGAAACCATTGCATTATATTACAGCAATGATACAATAATTTACCATAATTTTACACTCACATATATAAACAGTATTAGCATAATACCATTCTTTGTTAACATTTAGAGGGTTGTAATTATTTCAGGAATAATGAGTTTCTATAAAGCATCTTTTTTTCCCAAAGTATTTTGGTTAAAGCCTGATTTGCGTGAAAACATCAATAACCTCTTGCTCCAGACTGAGAGCATCAGCAAGCTTTAACAGATGGCCTCATTTAAAAATCATTTGTAAGATATCTCACATTTATCCAACACGCTGTCAACTTCTTCCTTATATTCAATCATGATTTTATATATTTCTGTCATAGATATTTTTTTTAATCCCGTGCATTCATGGAAATCACACAATTTAGTATTTAAACTTAATTTGGTTTGGGGGCAGCCCTGATTCTTTCACACTTATTATGTATGCCACTAGCCAAAAAATTATAGAATTATTAATTATAGAAAAATACAAAGTTTACCATTAACTTATGGAAATGCAACCTAAAGCAACATTTTAATCAAAGACCAAGTGGGAAGAACAAAAGAATTGAAAAACTATCCTTCTGCCTATTATTCTTTCTCCTTTCTTTCATACTGAAGAACCAGGAAAAGAGTATATATGTGTATCTCTATTTCTTCACCTCCCATTCACTTTTTTATTTATTTATTTAATTAAAAATAGTTTTATTGATTTCAGAGAGGAAGAGATAGAAACATCAATAATGAAAGAGAATCATTCATTGGCTGCCTTTTGCATGCCCCCAATGGAGATCTAGCCTGGAACCTGGGCATGTGCTCTAACTAGGAATTGAACTGTGACCTCCTGATTCAGAGATTGATGCTTAACCACTGAGCCACACCAGTTGGGCTCCCATTCACTTTTTAAAATTGAAAATTCCAGGCTTTAACCAATTATATGTAATCAAGGTTCTTATCCCTGAAACTTTTAGTCAATGGCCCATCACCCATGACACTCACACCCTATCTAATAAAGGGAATATGCTAACTGACCCTCACACCATCGCAAAAGATGGAAGTACCACAGCCAATAAGGAGAAAATATGCTAATTGACTCCATGCCCTCAAAGATGGCAGTGCCCACAGCCACAAGATGGTGGCATCAGCTGAGGTGGCAGGTGGGCCCAGATGCTCCATGCGCCTGCCTCTGGAGTCCCCCAGTTCCCTCTGTCCCCCAGCCACCCAAGGCCGGCCTGAGGTGCAGGCAAGCCTCAGATGGTGGCTTCCCCAGCCATCCAGGGCCAGCCCGTGGTGCAGGCAAGCTCAGGTAACCAGGACCGGCTGAGGCTTGCACTATCGGCAGTGGCAGCAACCAAAGAGTGACTGGGTGTCACCTTCCCTTGATTGCCGGATCACCTCCCGCCCCCTGAGGGCTCCTGGACTGTGAAAGGGGGCAGGCTGGACTGAGGGACCCCCATCCAGTGCATGAATTTTCATGCACTGGGTCTCTGGTTACTAAATAAAATAGACTGCTCTTTCCATGACTCAGTTGTTGATTTTTATTCATTGTTCAATACATATAGCATTGTTCTTTATTCTCTCCTCAAAATTCTTTCCTCTCTCAGTTTCCTTAAGATCACTCCATAGGATTCTTTTGCCTTATCCTCTTCTGAATCTAAAGACATTCTCTAATTTTACTTACTCTAAATACTTAACTACCAGCTATACAACACTGATTTCCAAATTGATATCTCTGGCCAACTATCTCCTCTAAACCAAGTCACATATTCAAATGTTCATAGGTTTTCACTTGCAGGGCCCATTCCACATGACCTAAACTGCACCTTTTCCTATGGTCCTTACTCTAGTTAAAGACACCCAGCCCATCATGTCATTCAAATCAGAAATTTGGAAGCCATCTTATACTCCTCCTTCTCCCTCAGCAAGTGACTAAACTTAGTTGCTTTTATTTCATTTCTGCCAGGTTCTTTCCTTATTTCAGAATATCATAATGATGATGGTGACCTGGCCTCAGGTAATATTTTTCTAAATTGACTCTGCCTCCAGTCTTGTCATCCTCTTCAATTTACCTTTTCATGCTGCTGCCAGAGTGATACTTCTAAAATACAAATCTGATCGGTAGTCCCTGTGCAAAATTCATAGCCCATGAAAGAGAACCAAAAGTCATTCTCTCCAGAAATAACACCAATAATGGCTTTCTTCCCTTATTTAGGTAAACTAAAGTCAAAATGAAATAGTCAAATGCTTTTGTCTAATTATAGTGACTATGTCTGCATTTAAGATAATTAAGAAATCATTTCATACCCTGCCCACTCACAAAACACACACACACACACACACACACACATACACACACACACACGGAAAATGAAAGATCAGAAATACAATAATAGGTAGAATCTAGAATAAAATCAGTGTTAAAATAAAGAGTAAGAGATCATACTTACTGGTACTGACAAGAGAAAGAAGTTGACAACATTAATTTAATTAAGGCTAACATGACAAGGTAAATGATAGACTATGGAAATATAAAATATCTGTATATTTTCACAAGTGAGCTTGGCTTTCATCTTTGATAAGTGATGAGCCTAGAAAGGATTAGAAAAGAAATACTATATAATAAAAAGGTAATATGCAAATTGACTGTCACACCTTCCCACAAGATGGCCACCCCCATGTGGTCACAAGATGGCCTCCACAAAATGGCCGGCAGGAAAGGGGAGTTGTGGGCAATGAGGCCAGCAGGGGAGGACAGATGGGGGCAACTGGGCCTGCAGGGGAGGGAGCGCAGTTGGGGGAGACCAGGCCTACAGGAGAGGGCAATTAGGGGAGAACAGGTCGGCAGGGGAGGGGAGTTATGGCAACCGGGCTGGCAGGGGAGGGGAATTGGGGGCAATCGGGCCAGTAGGGGAGGGCAGTGAGGGGAAACTAGGCCTGTAGGGGAGCAGTTAGGCAATAGAGCTGGCAAAGCAGGGCAGTTGGGGGTGACAGAGCCAGCAAGGGAGCAGTTAGGCATCAATTAGGCTGGCAGGGGAGTGGTTGAGGGTGATCAGACTGGCAGGTGGAAGCAATTAGGGGCAATCGAGCAGGCAGGCAGGCGAATGGTTGGGAGCCAGCAATCCCAGATTGTGAGAGGGATGTCCAACTGCCTGTTTAAGTCCGATCCCTGTGGGGAGGGCAGTTGGGGAAGGGATGATGGGGGGAGGTAGAAGAAGGTAAAGGGAAGAAGGTAAAGGTGATGAAAGAGACCTGGCTTGGGGTGGTGAACACAAAATACAATATACAGATGGTGTATTTTAGAATTGTTCACCTGAAACTTATATAAATTTATTAACCATTGTCACCCCAATAAATTCAATAACTCAATATCTCAAAAATAAATGTTATTAATTAAATTCATTAAAATATCTGTTTCATGTGTCTCTACTAATTTATTGAGGCTTGGATCCAAATATGTGAAGTTTCATCTCATCTGTTACATGTTCACTACCATTTTCCCTGTTCTTGCATTAACTGCACTATTGCATTGAAACACATTTCAATTAACTACATAATTGGAAATATGTAGTAGCAAAAATGGGCAGTGTGAGTAAATTATTCAATATTGAGATTTTTTTTTCAAATAAACTTCCTTTGTATTGTGTCCTTTTCTTTTTGCGTAACTTTAAAAACTTTTCAGCATTATGTCCTAAAGTATCAATTTATACTTTATATGTGTATATACATATTGAAATAGCCTAAGTTTAGTAGGATAAAAATCAAGACTATTAGTAACATCCTAGCAGTACCTTCCACCCTTTCCAGACACGACCCAGGAAGACAGCCTCCTGTGTCTGTTTCTAAAACTTTGTTGTTTCGTGTTTCACGTTTAGATTGCAATACACCCGGAACTGATTTTTATTTAGTGCAAAGGAGGAGTTAAGATTCACTTTTTCTTTCATCTGGATACCAGTTTGACAGCACTATTTATTGAAAAAGCCCATCGTTTCCCATTCGCAATACAGTTTAAATGTAATAACTGCTATATCTCACTCCCTTCTCATGACTTCTGGGGGCAAGAATTTTGTTCATTCGATCTGTCACAGTCTCTTCCCTCCCCTCGCCTCATTTTTCACTTCTACTTGACAATGATGATTTTCCTGCTTGCAAATGGTTTATATGCTAAGAAAACCAGATAAACAACTACCTTTACAAAGATCAGCAATATAATAGGAAAAAGAGAATAGCAATTGCCAAGCAATTAACTTTAGTAGTTTCCAAAGCTTCAACACTACCATATCCTGTACAACAACACCGAGCATACTTGACCACCACAGGTTTGTTTTTCAAACATACAAAACTCTGTACTAGAAACTGGAATTAATGAAGACACCGATTCTGATGTTATATAAAAAGCTACACTGAGTTTTTAGTAATATGAACAGAATGTTGATATAGTCCATAAATGTAAAATTAAATTGCTTCTGAATAAATCATGTTTCATTTCGTGAGTGTCTTTGGGTTTTAAAGGGAAACCATGCCCTGGCTGACATTTTTCAAACAAACCTTAGGTGAAGACCCCAGTGCTATAGGGAAGAATGTTTCGGCTCCTTTTACTTCTAATCCTGAAATGGACAACTGGCAAAAGGAAAAAATACTGGTTGGTAGGTTAAGGCTAGAAAGGTAAGTCATATTAATTTTCCATAGCAAGTATTTTGGCATAGCTTTTCAAATATACTCAGAACACAGACTTCTATTCAGATTAGACAGAAATACCTGTTTCCCCATTTTCTATCAAGAAAATGTGTCAACCGAAGAAATGGTGATGACTAGTAGCATCACACTTAAGGTTTTCCTATTAAAATGCCCAAAGCATGCAAGCAATTTAATACACCCACTCAGAGGCAAGCTTTTCCATATTTAGTAACTGAAGAATGTATCTTCAATGCTTTGACGTGAATCATTTATTAAATAATTTTTAATTGTTAAAATGTTCTGCAAGGCTTGTTAAGTAATATTCTACTAAATGCTCTATTAAATAAAGTCTTCAAGAGGTTCTATACAGATCTTGCCCTATTGCTTACTTATATTAAGAAATAGCAATGACTTTACATTTTCCAATGCAGTTAACAGACTAAAGAATTGCTAATAGTATCATAATGCTGGATACTTGTAAAGGTCATACTCAGGCTTATTTTTATGGTTAGATACTACCTTTCTAAGCCAAAGGCAATCTTAAATAATAAGTTGAAGTCTACTAGTAATAGTATATTTAAGGAATCCTTATTTGGCTCTGTTAAATATAGAGATGATGAGCTAATTATAATTTCATTAGAGACATAATCAAAAGAATTGAGAATACTAGCCCATTGTATTGTATAGCAGAAATCCCAAACATATTTGGAATGCTTAAGCATGTATTTCCACTTAAATAATTCATATATATACATTTAAAGTTTTGGTAATTGAAGAAGTAGAGTTTGTAATGATGATAGTGGGTTTAGAGTTCATTCATTAAAAACATGGCACATGTGATCCGATCAAGAACTACTGTCTTATCATGACAGTTTCTGAAATTGCTGAGTTTTACTCTTCCATACTTAACAGACTAGCATCAGTTCATATGGAAGCCAGTTGGAAGCATATGTTTTGAACTGTACAGTAAATGGACTGTACTTGTGATGGTTGTCTGGAGCATTACTTCTAATTCACATACGCTCAATAAGTGTCATATCTGAAGAATTATATGTAGATTTTCACTGTGACAGAACAAACACCATTTATAACAAACACCATTATAACAAAATCTCCTTACAACCAGACTTCAGTCCCAAATGATGGCTTATCTTTTAAAAAAAGTAGTAACTGATACAACTTTAGTGTAACTAAACAACTTGTAGATGTCTTTAGAAACTTCTGCAACAGAGAAGCCCTCTACTGAAAGCTGAAATAATAATGAATATGGGGTACACTCATGCTGGCTCCACTGCCATTACTTAAAACTAGGTCCAGCTGAATAGGCTGGTGGTGAAAGCCATGTGGAGACGTGCAGAGGTGTCTAGAGGTTTTCCTGTCTGTATCAGAAACTGAGTGGAAGAGTCAGCCATCAGCCTCCCTCCTCTCATCCCCTTTCTACTACGCAGCTAATAGCCTAAAACAAAGTTTGTGGTAGGATTAAGAGAATGGTAATATTGTAGCAGTCCAGAGCTTGATGACCTATCTTTGTTGCCAGCAGTTAAACTTCAAGTCATATGACTACTTCAGAGGTTCACAGAAATCTGTATTGAGCACTCAGGGAAGACAAGTGCTTTTCACAGTCACTTCACACATGGGTCTTGCTGCTGCTTTGTATCTTGAGATGCTGTGGCCATTATTCACTGGGGAGCTCAAAGTGCCATCAGAAAGGCTGTTGTGCTTGGGGTATCTTTAGTTAGTTGTCTGCATCTAGATACTATGTGTCTGTAAGGGTTATCAGGTGATAGGCTAGGCTAGCTGAAGCTAGGTTTTTATGTGCCTTTTGGTCCGACTAGAAGAAAGTAGGAAAATGGGGAAATACCCTGTTTATAAAGACATAAAATCTTATTTATATCTCTATTTAGTGAGGTATTATATATAACTAGAGGCCTGGAGCGTGAAATTCGTGTATGGGGAGGGGGGGCGAGGAGGGGCCCCTCATTCCGGCCTGTACCCTCTCCAATCCGGACCCCCTTGGGGAATGTCTGACTGCTGGTTTGTGCCTGCACTTTTAACAGATGACAGCTCCATTGTTGTTTCTTTCTTTCCATGCTTAAACCCATTGGAATTAGTAGGTATTCAAAGTGTGTGCACATTTTTGGGGACACCTCTAATCAGTGGTGAAAGGAACCAATGGCAGATCTGGAACCCCTAGGCAGGGAACCTCGCTCACTCCCTGTATGTCTCCCCATTCCACCTTCCTTCGCGGGCAATGGGAGCATCAATGTTTTCTCTCTTTAACTAGGAAAAGCATGTCCCTGTCACCCGCTGCCAGCAGGAGCGTGCTAGGCCCCCAGAGAGCAAGGCTCAGTCAGGGCAGCCTCCGCTCATGGGTGCCAGCACCCAAAGTATACATTCCTCCTGGTGGGAGAGTTACCCCAACTATTCCACCATTTCACCGAGAGGATGGAACTCCTCACCTCCTGTGGGTTCCTGACCGAAGGCACCTCAGCGAGGACCACCTGTGCCCACCAGGTGTGTCTATCTGCACCTGCTCCCGCCTCTGCCCCTGCTCCCACCTCAGCACCTGCATTAGCGCCACAGAGGTTCTTGTTGCTGCACTGGCCTCCACAGGAACAGGGCATCACCACTCCGCTGTCTCACTGTCATCTCACAGCTGCCCACCCTCAGCACCCCAAACACCAAGACACTCCCCGACAGGACGTGCGCACGTCCTGCGGGGGGTGTAGCCATGCTGGGGCTGATGGAAGAGCAGTGGGGGGCGGAGGAGGAACTTGTGTGTGCCATAGTCCTGGGCTGTTGCCGGTGCGCAGGGTGGTGGTGCGCTGGGGGACGTTCGCATGCCAGGGGGAGGGGGGAAAGGATGGGCGCACCAGAGGCCTGCGGCTGTGCAGGTCCACAAACCCCTGGGGTGTGGCCAGGAGGATGTCAATCTGGCCCGCCAAGGTGGCTGTCCCTGCGATCACGCACCTTCTGGGCTAGGCGGCAGGACTTGTGCTGATGGCCTGCAGGCCCTACTGCAGCTCCACCCGCGGGATCCGCTTGGTACCCTCACGGCTGCCACTGCTGCCACGTGGGGAGTACAGGCCACCCTCCCCTGGCCTGCCTCCCCTGCCCAGAGGCTCTCCACATGCACTGCCCACAGGCCGCTCCGTGCCTGCGCACAATGCCCACCGACCCAGAGCACACTGCCCGCCAGCTGCTCTGTGCCTGCGCATGCTGCCCTCCAGCCTGGAGTGCCCCAGCCACTCCACACTCCACACTGCCCACAGGCCCTCTGGGGGCAGGCAGGGTGGAATGCCTAGCCTGCCATTTTTGTCATGGAGTGACCTTCAATTTGCATATCCCTTCCTTATTGGCTGTGGGCACCACCATATTTGTTGTGGAGTTATGATTAATTTGCATATTACCTCTTGATTAGATAGGATGTATTAAATCTACAATATAACATATAATACATAATGTTTGTTTATTTTTTAATCCTTACCAGAGGATATTTTTTTCTATGGAATGAGAGAGAGAGAGAGAGAGAGAGAGAGAGAGAGCGAGCGCACTGATGTGAGAGAGACACATTGACTGGTTGCTTCCCCCATGTGCCCCAACCAGTGCTGGGGATGGAACCTGGAACCTGCAACCGAGGTACAGGGCAACATGTTTACTTTTAATGATTGATAATGTGATCTCCACCCATCCATGGTTTAACTTATACAAAATAAATAATTTACATACTTCCTATTGTAAATCTTAAATATTTTCTAGTTCAGTTGTTTGCTCTCAACCTTGCATGTTAGCTGAGCTATAAAATTAATATTTAAGTTCTGTTGCCTAGTATAAAGACACTAACAAGTTGTTGTTTTTTTTTTGTTTGTTTTTTTAAATAAAAAGCTTCTAAGTGGACCGCTGTGATTAAATGTGAAAGGGAAGAAACCATTCAGCTAAGTTTTACTTTGAAAATTAGACTGATGTGTGAGGAAACTAAGGCCCTTTACTTTCAATTTTAAATCTTTAATTATCAGCCTTATACATTTGAAAAGCATCCTAAATTAGGTATTTTCTTAGTCCTACCTTTATTTACTTTTACATAATTATCTTGATGAAAGATATAATTATAGCATTATATGAAATTACTACCCCATGCTTTAAAAAAATGTTTCCTAAGTGATAAACACATTACATATGGATTAAGACAATAAATCTCCAACTAAAATAAGAGTTAATTAAAAAGTGGAAACTTTAATTCTGGTTTCTTAGAAAAAATCAACCTTATGAAAAAGAGATTTGGGGAAATATTTTATGAATAAAAATTTCAAGACATAATTTCAATGACAACTTTCTAAAGTATATAATAATGATTATTTTAATGCCTAATTTAGCAGGGAAAACCCTGAGAAACATGACTTCTGACACCATGAAAAGCTAAAGGCTCTCTTTGGCTTTAATTTTTCACTTTGTATCACTGTGGAGTGTCATGGAGACAGAATCACAATGTGACATTTTTGTCCTCATCTTTGACGCTTGCAGCATAAAATTATCACTCTTAGAGAGTGAAAAGGAATCTCCTATTTAGAAAACAAGGAGGCTCATTATGTAAGAATTGGAAGGAGAAATCATCCCTGGCTTGGCTACAAATCCTCTAAAACAGAGGCCGGCAAACTCATTAGTCAACAGCCGAACATCAACAGTACAATGATTGAAATTTCTTTTAAGAGCCAAGTTTTTTAAACTTAACTTCTTCTAATTTCACTTCTTCAAAATTAACTTGCCTAGGTCTTGATGTTTTGTGGAAGAGCCACACTCAAGGGGCCAAAGAGCCACATGTGGCTCGTGAGCCGCAGTTTGCCGACCACTGCTCTAAAGGAAAGGTATGTCAAGATGGCCAGGACACACCACTTCCAAACTGAGTTCTAAACAATGATTCAAATTATCATAAAATAATTAATCATGTTTCCCTCATGTGATAACAGATATAAATATCAATTGACTAGGAACAATGACTATGTAAGCCCATGGGATATTATTATCCAGTGTCATCAGGATGTTATCAACTTGGCACCTCCCCCTCTATTTCAAGGGAACATTTTAAATGCTCAGTTGGTTGGACTTTAATTAGTGATCCTGATAGCTATCCATAGTGAACCTCTATCAAAGGTCTACAGAGGTGAGAGGTAATGCAGAACAGCTGGAAATGCATAAAAATAAAAATGAAAGTTATTTGATAGAGTTCTGATGCATCACGTAACAGATTTTCGCATTAAAAGGATAGTTAACATAAGCCAACGATTTAGAGAGAAGTCAGTAAAGAGGCAGGGAAGGGTGAGTGGAGTGGACAAGAAGCTAGCAAAATCTTCACAAAGAAGGAAAGATTGAGTTAGCTGTTAAAGTATCTTTGAAAAATTCCAAATTGATATGGGGAAGTACTGCAACCTTAAAGACAAGAAACAGTTTTGTAGCTAGGGGAATTTTAGTTTGGTATGGCTGCTACTGCAGGGAAAGGGTTGCCTTGACTGGGCTTTGAGAACTGATTAACAGTGCTGCTCCCTCAAGAGCAGACAACTGAGATCCACTTAGAGAGCTAATTACAGATGCAGGCAGGTCACAACACTACCTGTAGTCAACAATAATGTATTATCCACTTAAAATTTTGTTAAAAGGGTAGATCTCACGTGTTCTTATGATGATTAAAAAAAAAAAAAGATGTTAGATACTTAACCAAATCACATATACTATCAGTTTTTCATTCAACAAATATTTACTAAACACCTATCGCACAGGGTGAGCAAAAGTAGGTTTAACGTATAATACAAATAAATGATAATTAATAAGTAATAATCCAAGAATAAGCCTTTTCATGTACTCACAACTATAAACCCACTTTTGCCCACCCCTGTATGCTATATTCTGTGTTAGGTTCTGTGTATACATCAGTGAATGAGAACATGACTATTTCTGCCATCAGCTTACAGTAGGGAAACAAGAAAATTAAAATAATTTTGGAAGTGCTGTGTATAGAAAATTCACAAGAATATTTTTGGCATTTACAAAAGACCCGGACATGAGAGAAGAGGACAGTACAGGGACCACAGGTAAGAGTCAGGCTGCAACTTGGAGCTCAGGCAAGAGATAAGACTGGATAGGCAGCCAGAGGCCAGATCTTTAGGACATGTATTTTGATAAAAAGCACTGGACTACATTAAAAACACTAAAAGTACCTTCATAAAGAATTACTAACTGAATTAATAAAAATCTATAGTTGATCTTGCTTTCACATTACTAGTCTTTGAAACTTTGACCAATATGTACATTATATTGAAATAAAATGTTTCATTGTAAGTCAGGGTATTAATAATGACAGAATTTCTTACGTTTTTCTCTAAGAGACTCACACACACACACACACACACACACACACACTCACTCACTCACACAAAGAAAATTTCGTCCCAATTTCAAAAGCAAAGATGAGGGAATTATTTTAATGCCAATTCTTTCATTAAAAATAATCTGTATAGCACAATAATTTTTCCTCATGTAATTGTATGAAGGTACATTTCCAGCATAAGTTTATATAACTTATTTAGCACTAGCGTTTTCCTCTGTTTTGTCACTTTTTTTTTTTAACAGGATTCATGGTGTACCATGCTTAGGCCTATAAGAATATTTTTAAAAGGCTATATTAAAACCCCAAACAAAAAGCATAATTACTTAAATATTCCACACAACATCATTTTATTCAGCTGTTTTCTAAATTTAAAATAAACAAATTCTTTTTGCAAATGAAGCAATTACTTTTTCAGATCATTAACTATTCAATAATTACCACTTTTAACTTTTTGAATATTTACTGTAAAGCAATATAATATCAACTCTTCTGATTAGAAAATAGATGCTTGTGGAAAACATGGAAGCAATTTTATTTTAAAAATATGCAGATGCATCATACAATAAAAAAGTACATTTAATGATCATATAATTAGATAGGAGGAGTAATTGGATATGGTAAGATGAATGGATCACAGATTTTACTGCCTAAGTTAAAATTTAGCACAAAATCAAGACTGCATACCATTGGAATTAATGTATAAGTTAGACTTTTTTCATTTAATTCCTTTCAGAATAAAGATTATACATAGGTATTTACTAATTTATTTGATAAAACTCCCTCTTCTTCAGGAAGATATATGCAGGCCACTGCAGAAATTATGGAGTTAAAATTAAAATGTGGAAACATATCAATAGTTTATTTTTACTTTTCCTCCAGGATATTTATTTTTGGTGATGTTACTGAAATCTTAAATGGCTCACCAGTAATTGTTATGTTAATTGAAATAAAAATACTGTAGTAGAAAATAATAAAAGTTGAAGCAAATTAAGCTCACTTAAAAATAACTTATATTGCACCCCACTATATAGGTGTTTTATTCACTATGCTGACTAATTATCTCTGTAAGTCTAGGAAAATAATTTATGTAACTTCCCAAAGTAGAGTTGATAACTTTTAGACATGAGGTGCTTTAGAAAAGCTTTGTGCAGAATGCATTAGTGATTCCACTGCTGATTAATAGGTTATATAAAATATTGCCCTTGCTAAAAAAATCTTTCCAGGGAATAAGAAACTTTTAAGTAAAGGACAATGAGAAGTAAACTTACTAAGTGCCTGTTCTGATGACCAACACAAGCAAAATTTTTCAGGCCATCTGAACATCTTCAGGTGGAATTACATTTCAATCATCCAGGACAGACTAAAATAGGTTCGACTTTATAACAACTTTCTTTATGTTATAATTAGTCAAAGTGCATCATTTTAAATAACCTCAATCTTTCCTTTTCTACATTAAATCTGTTGTTCATTGGGTTCTTCGTGTTGGTTAGTATAGTAAAACTAGCCTTACTATTACAACCTCCTTATACATTCTTAAAAATTCCTTTGGATTTCTCCCCCCCGCCCAGGGTATTAGTAATAAATCCTTTAATATCTCTTTGTCCATCATCTCAAAATGTTTGGTATTTCTGATCCCCAAGGAAAGGCATTTCTACAAAAAGGATATAAGGCAGTTAATGAGTATATTTTCTCAGATAGTCATTTTTCTCTAGACTCTGCATAGCAATAGTAAAGATGACAATTAAGTTGACTTAAGGAATCTTTATAAAAACTTAAAATACTTTCTACCACACTGTTCAGTTTGTTTTATTCAAATCTTTAAAATAATGTCTAAAGAATTTGAAACTTATTTAAAAATATGATCATGCTAAAATGAGAGAAACTCTTCATGGAAACATTTCTATAAAACAAAACCTTACAGAGCGGGCCCTGGCTGGGGTGGCTCAGCTGTTGGTTGGAGTGTCCTCCTATGCACTGAGAGCTCACAGGTTCGATTCCTGATCAGAGCACATACCTAGGCAGCCAGTTTAGGTGGGTATGGGAGGCAACCAATCCATATTTCTTTATCTTTCTCCTTTCCTCTCTCTAAAATCAATAAACATATCTTTGAGAGAAGATTAAAAAATTTTTTTTTACTGAGATGTTTCAAGAACTGGTAAATTTGGGTAAGAGTCAAAATACTAATAGGGAAAGCTTTGATATTTGACACTTATGGTATATAAATAAAGAACATTTTAGAAAGCATACATATTTTTAAAATGACTTTACGGTTTTAAACTACATTGTGAAACTAACTTGTAGGTAGAACTTGTAGCAAAAGAAAATATTTACCGAATGTTTTGGGGTTAAACAAGTTTTATAGTATAAAAGTACAAAATGAAAATGCAAAGAGAGAGAGAGATAGAGAGAGGGAGGGAGGGGGAGAGACAGAGAAAACCTCTCTCTACCACAGGCAAGTTTAAGACTTGTTTCACTAATAAATGGACCTTCCCAGCATATGGAGTAGTTGCCATGTTCTCCCAGGGATGGGCTGTAGCTTTGTTCACCTCAGGCTCATCAAGAAGAAGTGAACTGTCAAGTATAATTTCAGTCATAGAGTGGTTTGGATGAGACAGATTAGTGGTATGTAATCATGATAGATAGTTTATCATAGCTCCAAACTGCCGCCTGGGAAATCTTGAACTCAAATGAGCACAGACTCAGTCATTATTAGTGTCAAAAAGGTGTACAGAGACAAAATTTGGTTGGCAGCATGAAAGATGAATCAAGGCGAAAAAGTGACCAATTGCATATTTGAAACCGAAACTGAGAGGCATACGACAGTTTGTAAATACTTTAAATACCAGGAAAGTCATTCATTATTAATCGCTCATTGATTAATATTTAAAATGTGTTTTTGTAAAGTAATACATATTTTAAAAGATAGCCTAAATTATGTGTATCTTATCTGAAAATATTTATTCTCAAGGTAATGCAGAAGAGTCCCCTCATATATAGAGGAATAAGACAGCAAAATATTTTTTAGAGATCTATGTAATTTTAAACATCTTTTCATCTTATCCAATATTCAGTTGGATATTCCCCCCCCAAAAAAAGACGTTTCCTAAAAATTAGCTTTTTGCTAAATATTTTAACATTTAAATATTACACAGTTTGATGATTTTCTTAGAAAGAAATAAGAATATATGAGAATAAAATTAAAATGTGAAAGAAAATTGAAATAACGTTGCAGATATTTTCTTTATACCGTAAAATATATATCTGTAAATTGTAAAATACATTATTCTATAAGCAAACACAAACTTTGGTATCTTTAAATCAGGACACCCCCCCATCCCAAATATCCACAAAAAAGAATGTCCTCAAGTGTCACTGCCTGAAGTGATAGACTCTGACAAATCTAACAGCTCTTTCTGTGTCATTCCTAATGCACTTGTCACTCAGTATTATCCATCCTCATTAATGACAATGGGAAAGTTTATCTTGGGAACACGTTTTAAATCATCTACTCTTTACAATGGGACCATGAAATCTCTTACAAAACATGAGGCGGGAACTACTCTGACAACAAAACCCCTTCCTGGCAGCTTTATTCTTAATTCCTGTTCAAGGAGTAATCTGTTTATTATAAAATCATACTGAACAATATATTAAACAGAATTTGAAACAAGAATAGCTAGTGTGATTTTCAAGCTTACAAGTATTTCTACAACATTTTTATTAGGCTGAAAACACCAAGTTGAGTCCTTTTGGTGAGATTTCATGCAATCTTTTACATCTTACAATAAAACACCTTTAAAAAGGAAGTTTGTTTTATCTAATTTTAAAACAATTTTCAAATGCCAAGGGCACAAATCTTTATATAATTATTTAAAAAATAATAATAGACATTAACTTAAATAAAAGCAATTTTGAGTAAGACTGTCCTCATTTTTAAACTTCCTCCTACCTAAAATGCCAAAAAATTCCAACTCAAGAATCTTAAGACTTAAAAATTATGTTATCAGCCCCAAAATTACTTATAATAATATATTTACATTTTAAGATTCCATATTAAATAAACTTATTTCCTTGCTTAAGAAATTACTACAGTTTTAAAAAAATAAAATGAAAAATTAACCAGACTTCTTGGTTCATAGTGCCCGCTTAAACTTACTGTTTTAATTTGATTATCAATTGTATATGCTAGGTAGTGTGGATAGTGAACAGCTAATCTTTTTTGGTATAATTCTTTTTATAAAATTAATACTTGCTAGAAATATATCCTTATGACTCATTATCCATTACCAAAAGTTTAATGGTACATTTTAATGTACTGTACAGTAAAATAATGTTAAATAGACTACAATAAACTTGAAAAACTGCCTTTAATGTTGATTTTTATTACTATTAATCATTTGAAGTTCATTTGTGAATTCAAAGATGCTATAAATAAAAACATTGAATTTCAATAGAATTTAAATTGTATGAACCTATAATTCATAAAGCATTTTTACTTTAGCATTCCGGCTATTACTTTCATATTTCTCATTGATGCTTTACTTATTTATTTTAAAAATGATTCCTTTAAAGGATGTTGCAAAAATTATATGGGCTTTATGCTGAAGATTCTAAGTTAAATGTACAACAAATACCATTACATGGTCAATTTAATTTATAATGTCTTAGAAAAGGAATATAAACCTAAGGAAAACCAAGAAAAAGTGATATCTATTCCTCATATATTAGGTATTTATTATGAATCCAGGGATATTACATGGAAAATAGCAACTTTTCTGTAGCTTTCAGAAAGTAGATTTAGTAATAATAGGTGGGAAAATGCTTTAGCATCTTAAAGAATTTTCTAGCAACTGGAGCTGGTAGATTAAAATGGGATATCGCTAAAAAAGTGGGTCCCACATGATTACAGAGGCTGGATGCACAGAATGATAAGTTCACTTTGAAACACTTTAAGCTCCCTCCCAATTTTAATCTTTTAAGAAATCCAGGTGTTTTATCAAGAGACACACCTGCATTAATTCTAAAAGTGCAAACTACACAAAAATGGTTGTGTGAATTCATTATTACTCAAATAAAGTTTAACTTTCTCTGTAAATGACCAGATAGTAGGTACTTGGGCCTTGCGTGCCCTAAGATTGCAACTCAGTGATGTAGAGTGAAAGTAACCATAGACAATGCATAAATGAGCAGACCTGTCTGTGTTCCAATACAAGTTTATTTAGAAAAACAGTGGAGTTGGATCTGGCCCACAGGACACAGTCTGCTAATCTTATGTTGAAAACATCAGGGAGATACTTGATTTAATATTGTCTTTTACTTATCTAATTTACATGGACCAAAGCATAAGAACTTTTCCAATGCCCTGGCTGGTTTGGCTCAGTGGACAGAGTGTCAGCCAGTGGACTGAAGGGTCCTGGGTTCGATTGTGGTCAAGGGCACATGCCTGGGTTGTGGGCCCGGTCCCCAGTGGTGGGCCTGCAGGAGGCAGTGGATCAATGACTCTCTCATCAGTGATCGTTTCTATCTCTCCTTCTCTGTTCCTCTCATATTTAAAAAAAGAAGAAAACGAAAAAGAACTTTTCCAATAAACTATGGGAATGTTGTAATAACTGAATGTTGAAGGAAAAAAATGACCAATGTGGCACTACGAATAGTAGATCACATTTTCAAAATATTTTTAAATGTACTTTCTAGTTCTCGACTGAATTACACCTTAAGTCAATAGGACACACTATGAAGGAATGCATTCGGTATAAATTATGCACTATAAAAACTTTTCTTCTGAATATGATTGCCTTAAATTTCTATCTGGACTAGAATGGTTTCCAGGGGGAAAATCTGAAGGGGCCAAACTAAAGAACTAGATTGGGATTTGTTGGGTCCATGTGCACAGAGTTCAAGGGGATGATTTTTCAATAGTGATAGTTCCAGATTTTGTTATATCTAAATATTAGTTGCTTTACGGCTAATGTGTGTTTAAATCTGAACTGTGAAATATCCAAAATGTTGTATTCAGATTCCACTGTACATAATTATTTCAGCCCTAACTCATAAATCTTTTCCTATTTAAAGCCAAGAAAACATATAGGCGATAAAACCAGTCCTACTGGCCAGAGCAGACCGGACATATTAACAGGCAAGTGCTGAGTCAATGGGGGTTAGAAAGTGTAACAACTTTAAACCCGAAGAGATAATAGGAATCAACACTGGGGGAGGGCGTGGGGTTGCAAATTGGGAAAACTTATTACAGAATCTTTGAAGATGAAATACTCAAAATAATTTTCAAGTGGCAAGAAAATGACAAAAAGGAAATCATGATTCAAATAGCATATCAATCACTTTTATTAAGTAAAAATTATATTTTACCTCATTTCCTATCTGGTATTTTTGAGGACACAGTTTGACTTTATTTTTGTAATAACAGTTCATTATACTATTAGCCAATATTGTTTGAAGGCTATTTTACTTATGCAAAATCTAGAAGTATATTACCCACTTATGGAAACTGTATTAGCATTATCTTACTATTCCATAGAGTCTGAAATGGTGAGATTTTTTACAGTCACACTCTCTAATGTGTTTTGAGCACGTCAGGAGGATTCATTTGTTCGTTCGTTCATTCATTCATTCAATATCTTTTGAACACTTACATGATCAGGCACTGAACTAGAAAAAGAGGATAAAATGATAACTAAAACAGACATAAGTTTACAGACCTTATGCCCCTAAATGAACATTTTTCCAAAGTTTTGATACATTATAAAAGAGGCTTATATATAGTATTTTCACTGTGCTAAAGTATGGCAGCAAAAACAAACAACAGTGAAGATTGGATAGTCAAGAGCTAAATAACAAGCAGAGATTACTTCGGTCAGGGTTTTTCTTGGCTACTTACTTTATTGTTGATTGGTCTTAATATTGTTATAGACCAATTGGTTCTATAGGGTAATAGTTCATTGTTTATTTGATTCTTATTTCAAATCCATTGTTAAATTATTTTTGTTTGACCCAGAAGATTTGGTTTGGCAATGATTACAATTTAAATTTTGTTCATTTTTGATAGTATACAGCAATCAAGAAGAAAACTAGAAAGTACTGGATAAATTTATTTCATGAGAATATTTTTACTCATTTTATTTTGAGAATAAAAAATGATTTATACTTCACAAATATATATGTAACATGTAAAATATAAGTGTATTAAAATTATTATAAGGTATAAAATATTTTCTTTTCATTATTAGTTTTATTTTTATCCTAAAGCCTTAATTTATTGAAAAATCAGGTGACTGAATTCATTACTAATACTTTATCTGCACCAACATTTTCCCCCCTAAGAGCACTGGAAAGGCTATGAAATAAAATTAAAATAAATCACTATCTAGTTTCAGTCTGCCTTCATGCCTATCCCTGACAAGTTTTGAACTTCGATACAGAAAAAAAGGAGTACACACATCTTAGCCATTTTAAAATATGCTAGTTTTATGTTAAAAGACATTTGAACACTATCACTCTGTGGTGTTTTTCTGTATCTGCATGTGATCTATAAACAAACAAAAATATGTGTATATAAACAGTTCTTAAAAACTGCAGTTAAATATTCTAATAAATTTCTGTAATTATTTATGCCAAGAATACAGTACTAGTGCATTTGGTTTTGCTTAGCATTTTAGCAATTTGTTTTTAAAAGTATTAATAAACTGGTATTGTGTTAGCTTTTTTTCTTTGCCCACTCAATATGACATAAATTGATCCGTTTATTTATAGGCTCAACAAGGGCAATCCATTTCATGCTATATCACTGACCCTTAACAAAGATCTTGTAAATGAGTAGCCTATTACAATATGTACAAGTGACCTTTAATTGAATCAAGAAGCTTTTTGTTAGAAGGTTTTCAATGCTACACCATAGCTACAATATAAATTGGTAAAATATTTCTGAGGTTATTGAGCAGAAATAGCAACAGCACCCCCACTCATCAAAATATGTACATAAGTAAGGCATTTACTTAAGTCTACACTGTAATAATATCTCTTAGATAAGAATTGATCAGAAAAATAAACTGTTTTTCCAATTATATAAGAAATATTTATAACATGCATAAAACTTTCATTAAGTTCTTTGTAATCAAATAAAACTTTGCTTTTCATAATAGCCTTTGGAAATAAAAAGCTCTTTAGCCCTAGCCGGTTTGGCTCAGTGGAGAGTGCTGAAGCTTCAGTTGCAGGCTCCTCCTCAGTCCTGGCCAGGGCTCGTGCGGTAGGCAACCCATCGATGTGTTTCTCTCACATCGATGTTTCTCTCTGTCTTTCCCTTTCTCTTCCACTCTCTCCAAAATTAATGGAAAAATATCCTCACGTAAAGATTTAAAAGTTATCAGAAACTTGAAACAAGCTTCCTTATAAGAGAAAAATTTAATTTTAGTAGAAGACACTTTTCTTTTTTTACTAAATAACTATACAATTAGAAATTTACTTTAAAATGGTGAAGAATCAAGTACCTAACAAAACATACTCAAATACCTAAATGCATTTCAAGTGTTACTTATGTTAAGTAATATTTACTTAAATAATATTTAAAACAAAATTTTAATAAAGTATAGGGACAGACATTTAAACTAGTTAACTCAGAAATTTATGAATGACTGAAATATATTTTGACGATCTTACAAAAAACTGAAACCAAATATTCAATTTCATTAAACCACTCATATTGGGTATCTTGGTTCTGGAAGCCCATGTCACAATGATTTGGTTAGATTCTCTATAGTAACGGTCGGTTGACTTGACAGCATCTGACAAAACAGTTCAGTGAACTTCCCTGTACAGACACACAGAACCTGAATTGGCTACTCTATGAAATGTCTACAGTGGCTGGGAGTTATGACAGTGATAACTGTGACAAAATTTGAATTTCCACTTAGATAAGAAAACTTCTTTACTGGCTTGGTGAATAAAGGCATTTCCATTATACCCCAGTTTCTCTTAGTTATTACGATCCTCAAATCTTATCTTATAAAAACTAATTGTTTACCAGTATATTTAATATAATATTTTCTTAATAACACAATTTCTTATTATTAAATTATAGGAAACATTTTAGTAATATTAATGAAAACAGGAATCATAAGATTTGCAATCATAAGATTTACTGTTTAATTATGCTTGTAGATGATAGTCAAAGAACTTCCAATAAAAAAAACATTTGGAACAGAAAATAGGTTGTAGTATGAATGGATCAAATGTTCATTAGAACTAGATATAATAAAAGGGGAAGCAAAATGAAAATTAAAAAACTGAATCTGGTAGACTCATTGTCTTTTAAGTTGTATATATCTTAATTACCTCACAAAATAATGTCTGATGTTCTAAAGAAGATACTTTTAAAACAACTTAAAAACTACAAGAAATAAAATATAGACACAGCAACTGTCTATCAGCAAATTAATATTTGCAAAAATACCTGAATGTAGAACTTATGTGAATAAAATAATAATAATAATATACAATTTAATAATAGTAATTAAATTTGGTATACTTTTGAACTACATCAAAATAGTTGACTGGAACAAGGAAACTATGTGTGTTTGTACAGAATACTTTTCCTATCGTATGCAGCAAAAATCCAGAAGTCTTACAGAAATGGAAAGTATTTCTGGGTATAGCATTATATTTTCTGAAAATTAATTTTTTAAATTAAAAAATAGCAATCTCATACCGAAAATAAGGAAAAAGCAATTCTGCCACCCTAACATATTCATAGAGTTTTCTGTTTGTTTGTTTGTTTGTTTGAATGCATCATGGCAGAGGCCTTCTGGCTTTTGTACTGAAACTGAGATGGCAGTACCTCTTGGGGTATGGTGAATAGTTAGTTAAAGAGCACAGGCTTTGGAATAAGACAGACTTGAATTTAAGTGTTATGTCTGTCAGTGATTAAGTTTGTGACTTTGGGTTAGTTAAGTTGCTTGGTTTCTCTGAACCTTAACTTTCCTAATTCATAAAATGTAGAAAATAATGATATGTGATAGTTATGAAATCTATGAGGTAATGGCTATAAAGCACTTGCACTAGTCCCAGACCCCTGTCAAATGCTCAATAAATGTTTTATCTTTCCTAATAATAGAGAGACATGTAAATTGACTATACTGCCACTATGTCCACAGCCAATCAGAGTGAGTATGCAAATTAACCCAATAAAGATGGCAGTTAATTTGCATACATATCTGGGTCCTTGGAACCTCCTCAGCACCCAGGTCATTCCCAGCTGGTCATCTAGAGAAGGCTATAGGCTTGGGGGACAGGGCTACCTGCTTCCCAAGCCTAAAACCTGGGGTGGAGGCTTGGGGAAAAGCTGAGCCTGGGATCGGAGGGGTGGGGAGTGCCCGCTTCCCAAGCCTACATACAGCCTGTTGTGGAGGCTGTAGGCTTGGGAAGGGGCAGAACCCCCACTCCTCCACCCTGCAGCCTGGGGTGGAGGAGCAGGGGTGCTCCGCTCTGTAGGCTTGGGAGGGACAGGGGGTGCCTGCTTCCCAAGCCTACAGTCTCCGCCCCAGGCTGTAGGCTTGGGAAGTGGCTTAGTCTGGAATCGGAGTGAAGCAGAAAAAAATCAATGGAAACATAGTCTCAGGTGAGGATAAAAAGAAAAATAAAGAAATGTCATATCCTATGAAAGACACATCTTGAAAATGCTTAAAGGAAGTTGTCATTTTTTCATGGTGAAGGGACTGGAGTCTGTGTTGACGAAAATACCTTGGTACTGAGGTGACTGGCAGTGACTGCAGTAGCAGGGTGATGGGCTGGCACCTTCCCCTGATCAGCCTGGTTGCCTCCCACAAAGGGAGGCCAGACTGCTCAAACAGGGAGCAGGCCTAAGCCATCAGTAGGACATCCCCTGAGGGCTCCCAGTATGTCAGAGGGGGCAGGCTGGGCTGAGGGACTCCTCCCTAGAGCATGAATTTCGGCCACCGGGTCCCTAGTTTTTAAATAATAATAATTAACAGAGCTCCTGAACATGTTAACTTTCCAGGACAATTCTGCTCATAGAGTCAGAGATGTGAATTTGATCCTGACTCTAAACACAGCTCTAAGACTTTGGGAGGATTATAGAATTCTTTATATTTCCTTACATTAAAATGTGTGCTATAATTTCAAAGGGAATGGGGGAAGGTGGGAAGAAACAAACTAATTAACTTATATGCATATATGGATAGCCTATGGACAGACAGTAGTGGAGGGAAGGCCTGGGGAGGTGACTGGAAGGGGCTGGAAAGAGTCAATAGGGAGGGGAAGGAGGACATCTATAATGTTTTCAATAATAAAGATGAATTTTAAAAAATGTGTTTAGTAATGTCTATGGCAAGGGTTTCTGTGAGGCTCAAATAAGAATGAAATATGGTCATGTATGTGAAAGCACCCAACACAATCAAATGAGATACCCAAGGTATGTTTTTAAATATCCTGAGGGTAGACATGAGTTACTTTAAAAATAGTACGTTAGCAACAAATACCATATTTTCCAGCATATAAGACGACTGGAACTGATGATGATAGGAGGAAGATAACAAACAATAGAGAGAGAGCAAGTGCCGGGCAAGTCCCTGGTGAGTTAGCAATGCCCACCGTAACTGCAAGCTACGGTATTTTTACACCTGGCATAAAAGACGACCCCCAACTTTTGAGGAGATTTTCCTGGGTTAAAAAGTCATCTTATACACTGGAAAATACGGTATTTATGGAATACTTACTATATGTGCTTATTAGGATTTAGCTGCAAATTAGACAGACTATGTCTCTATTTTTGTGAAGGAAGGTTACAAAAGGTGAGGTCGGAAAAAATAAGTTAACTGGTAAACAACTATATAATACGTAAGTGCTATACTGACAGCTAAGTACATGACAGCAGGTAACTGAGTGAATACTTCAGATGGGTTAGTAGGAGATGACATCTCTAAGAAAGAGACTGAGGTAGTTAACCTACAATCCAATGAGAAGAAGAAGTCATGAAGGGACGGGAGGGATGAATATTCTGGACATCAGTTGTGCAAAGATATAGAGGAAGAAGTGAGTATATTTTGGTACAAAACACCTGTAAAGCTACCTATATCAATATCATATATGGTATCACATATCACAAACATGGATACCATATTTATTAAGCTCAATACTGCATTTATTACTCTTCTAGGCATCCTGCAGGATATATTAGTAAAATACACATTCTTATCTTCTACCTGATGAAATGAGATAGCTAAATTTGTTATCATTATTTGTTTTCTCTTTTTCTTACTTCCTTCAACAGAAAAATAACTCACTGTGGGAGGAAATGATTCAAGGAGTGTCATGGAAGCTGGGCGAATTCTACTATAGTAGTTCCACACAAAGGCTTGGAGAAAATTCTTGGACTACCTCAATATAATTTTCCTGGAGCCATACCACAAACATATAGAAATATTTGCATCTGTAGCATTTTAAATATAATTTTCCTGGAGCCACACCACAAACATATAGAAATGTTTGCATCTGCAGCATTTTAAAAGGAGATGTATTTTTCTCTTTGCATTCATTAGTTGGTAATGACTCTATTATCATCCTGGTCTCAAAGGTGAGATTACTGTACTATAGCTACCAGAGGATCTTTGTGAGAGAGACTCATGGACTGAAGACTATTTCGAAAGATTCTAAATATTTGACTTGTGCTTTTTGTGATCACCTTGCTATTCAAATATATGCTTTCCTTAATGTCAAGAATAAAGCAGTATTCATATGATATAACAAGTTATAAGTTTAATACCTTCGATGTTGGTGACCATACAGAAACTTGGAGAGATATAATAGCCAAACATGAATTTACTTTTTCTTGCTAAATGAAGCGATGGCGCTCTGCCAGCCAAATTCACAGTAAGCATGTGAAATGAACACAAAAGCAAATAGGCCTGATGCTGCCCAAGGGAAAGTCAGCAAGATGGCAGCTTCAATCACTCGGAATAACACTAACGCCGCCTTGGGCTCTCCTCGGAATGGAAACATGTCACCATTACCGCAATGTTCCAGCAAATCAGAATGCAGAGAAAAGAACACTTATGCAATCACATCCTGGAAGGGCACTTCACTCAACATTTAAGTGGAAAATAATTATAAAGAAATTTCAGAAAAATTGTCAGTGAACATAAATGACTCAGGGAAAATTTTTTTTTCTTCTATTTCTTTCAAGGTGCTTAATAGACTTTCAAAAAGCTTGCCACTTAGAAACAATTACCTTTTAAATTCTCCTTTAGGAATTATTAATGTAAGGACATATTTGTATGAAGTGGTAAGTAGAAAGTTCAGGATTCAGGCTGCTCGTAAGAAATAACTCATTTCCCCTGACACAGTACCATTACTTTGGAAGTTTGACTAAAGGGAATAAGCTTTCACAACATTTATATAGGAAGTTAAAAAAGAAAAAAAACTTCATATATTTTGGGAACTTACCTAATCAGGATACTTTTAGCATGTGTCTAGTCATGTAGCCATCTTTGGTCAATCATCAGAAAATCAAAGGCAAATTGGCATGACTCAACCCTAACTTTAATACCGCATGATTGTGTCGTGTAAGCTTGTTTTGTGTGAGAGCTGCTGTGGTTTTAGCAGAGAGATTAACAACTGGACCTAAGCTGGCCTCCAAACCTTGCCCTGCTGATGCCTCAGGCTCTTTGAAGTTTGACCATCATACCTGGCAAAACAACAGTGGGAACTAGGATGGTGTCAGATCTAATCAAATTGTTCGCTGCAGCATAGCTAACTATGGGGTTCACTAATTGGCCCAATTGCGGATTATACCTTTTGCTACAGATTCAAGACAATAATTTAGTTAAATGATGTTTTTTCCCTCCCTTATCTCTTCTAATTAAGATTCCAAAGTGGAAAGAAATAGGATTAGACGAGTCTCAAAACTGGGTTCCCCTTAAGGTGGTATGCAATTTTGATAGGCTCACTATGACATGTGAAATATATCAAGTATAGTATTAAACCAACTTCTGGAGATTCTTTGAAACCTATGTGACATTACTGTATGTCTGTCACTTGGGAATCTTTTGTATATTTCAGCTTAACTCAGTAACCATACTTTCTGACTTGAACTTAAAAACACTGAACCTTAGATCTGGAAAACTGTCACTCTATCCAAACCTTGTAGAGGTTGTAACCAATGTAATAATACATTATTATCACTTATATTAGAAAATCAGTTACTTGAATACATTAAGATATGATAAACCTGAATAATACAACATCAAAATAGTAAAACACTACTAAATCCAAGTAAAATGCTGCTCCTATCATGTCATCAAATTAATGCCACTGCATTTCAAATTTTATGAAATTTTACTTGTTTATTATAATATCATAATGACTAATATAAAGAAAAAAATTGATTAATGATAACCCCAAAATTAGAGAAACAAAAATTATACAAATTTAAAAATACAAGTGTAAGTAGTTATTTCAGCTTGGAAACTGTGTGCCCAAGTTATGAATCTTACAGAACTTTACAGAGAATGAGGAGGCAGTGCTTATAGATCATTTGGCCAGTGGAGTTTATATCATACCTATTTTATACCTACTAAGTATACCAAAATTAAGATCAGAGTTATATACTTAGTACTAGTAGGTATAAAATATTTGCTGAAATACATGTAATATAAATTATAGAGTTTTTAAAATATTTCAAATAATATATTTATATAAACTCCACTGGCCAAGTGAGCTATAAACACTGCCTCCTCATTCTCTGTAAAGTTCTGTAAGATGCATAACTTAGGCACACAGCTTCCAAGCTGAAATAACTACCTATACTTGTATTTTTTAATTTGTGTAATTTTTGTTTCTCTAATTTTGGGACAATTATAAAATGAACAAAAGACAGCTTCTGAATATTTAGTGTTATATCTTAGTTATAATTATCTTTATAAAATATTTAATCAACTATATAGAAAATATAAATAAGTCAGTATAGTACCTGTTACACAATAAAGGCATAATAAATGGTTGCTGTGATTGAATGAAGGTTATGTGGTAAGACAAAGGGTTAAGTATTATGCTGTGGAGAGTATAATATGTTAGAGTTACCATGTACAGCTTACAAGAATTATCAATTTTTGGAAAATTGGAAACTGCTTCTTTTAATTTCTTTTATTGAGCCAACTTTAAACTTTCTCTTTTGTTTATCCAGAATGTATGCCAGGATTTCAGTGTCTTTACTAGATAGGATTCTGCTATGATTTTTTTTAGAGGGGTTAATTTATAGGGATTCCTAGTTGATGAATATCAGGTATTAGTAAAAACTTACTATGATCAGATAAATGCTTTCACCTGAATATGGACAATACCAATACATATTCCAAGAAGGAAGAAATATTCTGTTGCTTTCTCCAAATCATTCAAAGAAACTGCAGACTACTAGTTAAAGTTGCTCTACTTGTTAAAGGCCCTTAATGGCATTAGTAAAATATATATATTCAGTTTTTTAATACATAAAAGAGCAATGATGTAATAAATCAAAGAAAAAGTACCCTAAAAATACAGATGTGAGTGTTTGCCTGTTTCTTTACACCCTCTCTTCTGGCCATGCTGTCTTTTTAGACCTTGTGATTATCAGTAAATTCCAACATGTAACAACTTTACCTCTATGGAATAAAAAATGTTATTTCTGCTTAACCTGCTAAACTACTTTTCCCTTCTAAGAGTAAGATGCATTTTCAATGCCTGGTATATTATTACCTCAGATTTTATAGACCAGTAAAGTGTACATTTTATTTTTTAAAATACCAGGGCAATTTCTTAAAAAAAACTTTTATTTGTTGTATGTATTAAAACATTTGCACTTGGTAGGTATTTTTTCCTCCAATAAAAAAAGTCCTCTTGTTTCAACAGTGATATATCACCAAGGAATTGCTATCTAATTGGGTATGCATTTTATAATGTACAATGCTATATCTAATCATTTAATTTTACACCAATCACATATTTTATACAATTATAACTATAACTATTTGTACTTTCATTAGGTTTGTTTAATTCTTTATAGTTTTCTAACCACTAAATTAAATTTCATGGCATAAATAACTTATGTAGGATAAGTTTATGCACATAAATATATATGTACATTTATATATATACTTATTCATATATAAACTTACATACACAAACACTTATTAATTAAGTTATAAGCAAAAAATATGAAGGATTTGATTGACTGTATTAAATATTAACTTAAAAAACCCAACATAGTTTTGTTTTCATATATTGCTTCTAAACTACACTGTCACCAATTATAATGGTTCTTTCAGTTTTATATTATATTTTAGTTTTATATTATATTTTAGTCTAGTAAGAAGAGAAAAAAGGAAATGGAATAGAAGGAAACCCATGTGGTTAATAAATGACCTTTCATTAGCTTCAATGGTAAAATGTAGTCACTATTAGAACCTAAAGTTATTTAGAGGAAAGGTCTCACTTGACATTATAGAAGTACTTTATGTCTACCCTCTAACCCCCAAAATAATATAGTGTGTGTGCATGTGAAAGAGAGAGAGAGAAGGAGGGAGAGAGGGGGAGAGAGAGAATGAATAAACATGACTCAACTACGGTGCTACTTTTTCTCTAGGTGTAATATTTTTATCACCAAGGAATCTTCTTGCTTAATTTTTATGGTGATAGACATGATAACTTAGACCTGGTTTGTCAGAATACTCATCTCAAGAGAAAGGTGTCACATGGGAAAAACACACACGCACATGTCTTTCATTAAAAATGTAAACTCATCTAAAAGAAAATGATAAGGCATGCTCTCTTTGTAACATCAACAACTACAATTTCACATTTACATTTATAACTATATATATTATGGTAAATTTCTCAATATTCTGTCAGAACGAAAACAATGCTTGAACAATTACAGTGTTGGATTCCCTTCCAATGTTTTTTTTTTGGAGAACTAAAGCAAATTAGCTCAAGAATCAGCATTTCTGTTCTCCAGTTCTTTTGGCTTTAAGTGGCTTTTGAAGGAGCATCCTCAGATGAGAAACTTCTAACACTCCTGCAGAGATGACCTGCTTGAAGAACAGGCTGCCTGATTAACTATTAACTGCTCTCAATAGGATTAGATAATTAAGGACATTGATGACCATTAATTAGGAGGAGGGCACATTAATTTGTCACTGGATAGGGCCCTTACAATGATTTATAGGTTAGTGCTACTTGCAAATGTGAGGGGAAAGAGAAAAAGAGAGAGAACCATTAAGTTACCTTATCAAGTGGCCAGCTAAAGAGGGCAGAGGGTCAAAAAAGGGCCAAAGTGGTCACTTCAGGGTGAAGTCCCAAACACCAAAGCAGTGCCAAGCCACATTGACCATCATTTGGTGATGAAGTTAAAAATATGCTAATTTATTGGTGGCAATTCTCTCTTTTTATGGTTTCAAGCAGTTAAGACAAGTGGCCTGCTTAAGAGCTTTTCATTTGAAAAGAGATTAAACAAAATGGTTTGTCAAGGCTGCTTGGCTGTTTTATGTCTTTGTTAAAAAAAAATGGCACCGACTATACTGATAACTATCACATCACCCAAAAGCCATCTCTCTCCGAGCATTTATTTCGTTAATAAATACATCAACCCTAATTGCTTAATAGTACTATGTTCATTTGCTCTTTAGCAAGATTAAGTTGAAATAAATCTTTTGTACTGCCACTTTCCATCACTATTACTCGCAGAGAGGTCACACAAAAAGTTTCAGTTTTGTGGAAAATGTACTTAAAGATGGTGGTGTAAATCGGAGTGAGTACTTTGTTTTATTCAGCACGAAAAGCAGACAGGCGGGTCCACTACTATGAAAACACCAGCTTTTAGGAGGCAGATAGGATCCTCTTTTCCTAGCCAGGTACCATTGTGGGTAGCACTCACATTCCACAGACAAATAAGCACAGCTCATTAACATTTAATTAAATATGCCTTAGAAAGCCTTGGAAATATGCATGTCATATTCATGTAAATTTGGAGCTTACTATAAATGGATATTTAAAACAAAATCATTTTTGCTATATTCTAATAATATGCAATTAAAATTAAAAAATAAGTCTAAAATTATTTTATTGTATCAAAAGAATTTAAAAATATTTAGCATAGAAAAAATTATTTAGCATGAATCATCTAAGAATTTCATTGAAATAATATATATATATATATACTTACCTCCAAACTGTAAACTGAAATATAAAAATTCTCTTACCTCGATGACAAATAGCTTTCTTTTCAATTTAAAAGCTAAGTCTTTGACATCTGACACATCACACATCAAGTTATTAAGCCGAGGAATCTGACGTATATGAATCAAACCTTGTGGAAAGGAAAAACGGAAAAAAATTAAAATGCAGTCATTGGATGCATAAAAAGCGTGTTACAGCAGAATCCTGTAAATTTACACACAAGCACCCTTCCCTTTTTAAACTGGAGCTTACTACCAGGAGCAATGAAGCAAATGGTGTGATTATATTCAAGTAATCAAGCAGAATAAGATAAACAGAAATCCTTATGCGAGGAAAACTAATTGTACTTTGATACAGAAGTACAGATGCAAAGAGGGATCTTACTACTTGTCAAAACCACAGCCGGTTTGTGTGTGATTTTCTCTGGTATTTACAGTAAGCAAATATGGCTATCACCTTGCATGCTGCCCACGGCACCACTGGGTGATCTTTATTTTATTAAATGCACCAGTAAGCAGCCAGCAAAACAAGGCTTCCGGGTTACCCATAATCAGGTAAACACTCATGAAATGTATTCCATTATGTACCTTATTAATGACTGGAACAAACCATTGAAGAAAATGACATTTTAGAGTATAGTCTAGGATCAAACATTAATCCCTAAGCCATCCCAAGACACTCATTTCTGGGGCATGCTAGACCTTCCTGGAGCAGCTATGAGCTTTGTAACAGTGCTAGCAGCTAGGTAAACCATGAGCTTTGGCCTCTTGTCAGTAGACACACTTGCTAATTTTTTCTGACAAGGGCACTGGATGGCTTCTGTGCAGCTTAATACAGTTCCTGACTAAACTAGGGGTCGTTTGCCACAGATGAAGATACAGAAGATTCCTCGGTTATGTCTCTCTGCCTGACTCAGGCCATATTTAGAAATCACTATCCCAAAGACATTGACCCCTAAACATGGGGCAAGAAGGCAAGTCCAGATTTGAATGAAGTAGATAAATCTTATTTATAGAACTGCTTCTCCAGTGTAGAGTTTTGTGTGTGTTTAAAGGCTTAGTCATATATGTATTAGTTTTAATGATAAATCTTTAGGTGCTTTAACTTTAGAAACGTCCCTTTCAAATATAATTCACTAAAATATCCAATTTATTTTTGTTACTTTAAAATATATTATTAAAAATACAGTTTAGATACAAATTAAAAATATCTCATGCACAGCTATTTAGTAAAATATATTAGAAATAGGCACACCATACTTTGATTTGCACATTTTTCACTTTAAACTTGTATGTGCTGTTTAGCTACTAAATCAGGAAGCCTTACAGAATGAAGGAATGATTCCTCAGGCCCTTCTCCTTAATAGGAACTTCCCTGGTCATCAGAATCACCCGTTAATTTGTGAGGAATCATTTAACAGTTCAGAAATTTCAGCACAAAAAGTCAAAGTCATAGTCTTTCAACCCCTGAAATGTTTTAATCCAATTAAGTATTTAGAATATAAAATATAATTTTACCAAGTTTACTCTTCAATATGGGTTGTTTTAGAAGAAAATAGAAATATAGTAAGTTAAAGAAACAGTATGTACAATTATGCAATAAGTAATAACTGGGGATGTGATGTACTGCATGGTCACTATGGTTGACAGTACTGTATTGTATATTTGAAAGTTGCTAAGAGAGCAGATCTTAAAAGTTCTCATCACAAGAAAAAAACTGGAACTATGGGTGGTGATGAATGTTAACTAAACGTATTGTGGTAACTATTTCTCAATATATAAATATATAAAATCATTATGCTCTATATCTAAAGCTAATAAAATGTTACATATCAATTACAGCTCAATCAAAAAGAGTTTAATCTTAATAGCTCTCTTCATTTCATAATGACAATACTATTATTATATGAATTCTACATAGGGTCCAGGCATATATCAGACACATACTTAAGCAAGTAAATGATCCTGAGGTAAATTATTTAGTGTAGTTTTATTTTTTAAAGGTTGCATGCTGACTCTTCAAAGCAGTGGCAATCATCATGTAACCTTATATTTGTAGACTGGGCTTGCCACAGTCTGCAATCACAACCTTGCACAATCTTGCAGCAGACTTCAAATAAGCTATTCAGGCATCAGACTAGAGGTTTCCATGTAAGGATAGTAGTTCCACAACAGGAACAGCAATAATTAACATTTATTCAGAATAAGTAAATAGGTAAAAATCTATTATTCATCACACTCCATATTCAGTTTAGAGCTAATATATGCATAATTACTAAACCTTTCCTATTGCAAAAGTTCTATGTAAGAACCTTTAACAAAAATCCCTGAATCAACCAAATGACTAAAATATTATTAAAAGCTTAAAACCACGTAAGTTAAAAAGTCTAATTAATTGACCTGTGCATATACTAGGATAATGATATTTTAAAATTTGTTCACAACTCAAACTAATAACAAAATGAGCAGACAGAGCAAAGTCCAAATATACTCACAGATGCCTACTTCCTGGAAATGTGACTGACTAGGATTTTAAAAACATAATGTAGTGCAAATTTTATTATTTATTTATTATACAGCTAAGCTCTGTAAAGTATAAACGCTTACACAAAGCTGCTATTGTTACAATTAATATACTTATTTCAAACATGGCTAATAAGTATGACTGACTTCGTGGCAAGTTAAGCCATCAGGACAATAACGCACATCTGGCTGTGCCATGCCTTAGCACTTGGGTGTGGCTTCTTTCAAACAGTTACTGTTGTTTGTAGTCTTAATGTCCTCTGGAGACAAGTTGCCAAGGAAGACTGGCCAAGAGTAGAAAACATTTAACAGATGCATTACAAAACAGAATCCATGCCACTGGACAATAGGTATCACGAATGGACAAGATGCTTCCAGGTACCTTAGAAGGAAGCAGGGCATGCTATTCTCATCATTACGGTGCTGCTTACCATGATAATCCTTATATAATGGGTTGGTGTCTCTGTTAGAACCAATAAATGACTCCAGATGGATGACTGTATCTGACAAGTTTGTAATACGAGCAATAATTGCTTTATTCTGAAAAACAAGCAAACAAAACTCTCATGTTATGTTTAAAAATATGACCTATATACAATACCATGAAGCCATCTCAATGACAAATTGTAGAGCAGACAAATAACAAAAACTGGATGAAAATATGTCCTTAATTGAAAATTCCATGAGTACATGTAAATATTCTATTTTAAATCGAAGAACTGAGGGGGGGAACATACTTCAGTTTTGGTAGAAAATATAAATTATTTTTCTCAAGGATACCTTTATGCTCCTATACTATTATTTTTCAAATTACACCAGCCATTGGCCATTAGGAAATGTGATGGACATCAGGATTCAAGAGCAGAACACAGTATAGGAAACGTGTAAGTCAAGTCGCTACTGTCATTTGTCAAATGGGACCAGGTCCCAGCCCTGAACCAACTGAGGTCATCTTTCATATTAGAAACAGGGAAAGATCCAGCTAAAATGCTGCAGCGGGCTAGCTCTGGCGTTTTCTATTTTCTCTTTCCAGATGCTGCTATTTGGCTCTGGTATAGCAATAAAGACAAAGAAAAGATGGTAGGCAAATAGCACTAGACTAGTAGCCTACCCTTCCTTTTCCAACTCACTTTGATATGAACCAAAAGTATTATTAAACAATACACCCTTAAAAAGTCACATTTTAAAGTAGTATAAGTTCTAAAATAGCCAGAATTTCATGGCTTTACAATATAACCGTTAAATATCTTGTAAGTTTTTTTGAATAATTTTATTTGATAGAAAGCCCTCATTTCTTTTAATCTGACAGGCTGGCCAGTCAGAAAATTATATATAAGCTATAGCATCCTAGAAAAAAATATTTGTTATGAAAAGCTCGATAAGTTTAAAAAAAAGTATTGTTCGTAAAATTTTATCATTTGGAAACTTCTACTTTACACACTGGTAATGCCCACCAGTTTAAAACTAATCTTTATAAAAAAGATGAGAAATGTAAAACAGTCAAGAACATTTATTATTAGTCAGAGGCCATGTCCCCCATTAGAGAAAAGTCCAAATATAGTCAAAGATGTTCACTTTGTGAAAATGTGATTGACTACTGAGTCTATTGGTATTCCTCTGCTTCTTAAGTCCTCTTATGAAGATGGTATAAGAAAGAAAAATAAAAGAGGGCTGGATAATGTTACCAGATTCAGCATGAAGTACATAGTAGCCCCTGTCACTAAACATTATGTTGGAACTGGAGGCCCAGTGCACAAATTTGTGCACGGGTGGGGTCCCTCTGGGTGGCCTGCAGGGATCAGGCCAAAACCTTCAGTCTGACGCTGCCTGTAGCTCCTACCTGCCACTCCCATTCATTCCAGCACTGCCGTGCCGGCTGCAGGCTCGTGTCCTCACAGTCCCCGATCAGGAGAGGCTTGCACTGCCACAGCAGTGCTCTCCAGCCATGAGCCCTGCCTCTGGCACCCTCCCAAGGGGCGTCGCCTGCAGGATAGGGCTGAAACCGGCTCTCCAACATCCCCCAATGGGTCCCAGATTACCAGAGGGTACAGGCCAGGCTGAGGAACCCCACTGGTGCATGATCTGGCCAAGGAGGACTATGGGAGGGCTACAGGGCATGTCTAGCACATCTCACTCAGTTCCAATCAGCCAGACAGCAGCAGGCAGCAAGCTAACCTACCAGTCGGAGCATCTGCCCCCTGGTGGTCAGTGCACATCATAGTGAGCAGTCAAGCAACCTTAGCATATCATTAGCATTTTACACTTTGATGGGTTGTTCAGTTGTTCTGCTGTTTGGTCTATTTGCATATTACCCTTTTATTATATAGGATTAGAGGCCCGGTGCATGAAATTTGTGCATGGGAGGGGCGAGGGTTTCCCTCAGCCCAACCTGCACCCTCCTCAATTGGGACATCCCTCTCACAATCCAGGATTGCTGGTTTCTAACTGCTCACCTGCCTGCCTTCCTGATTGCCCCTAAACGCTTCTGCCTGCCAGCCTGATCACCCCTTAACCATGCCCCTGCCAGCCTGATTGATGTCTAACTGCTCCCCTGTCAGCCTATTTGCCTCCAACTTCCATCCTCTGCTGGTGTGGTCACCCCTAACTAGTCTCCCCTGCAGGCTTGATTACCCCCAACTGCCCTCTCTTGTAGGCCTAAGCCCTCCCAACTGCCCTCATCTGTAGGCCTGGTCATCCCCAACAGCTCTCCTCTGTAGGCTTGGTCAGCCCTCACTGCCCTCCCCTGCAGGCTTGATCATCCCCAACTACTCTCCCTTACAGGCCTGGTCCCTCCCAACTGCCCTCCCCTGATGGACATCTTGTGGTGGCCATCTTGTGTCCACATGGGAGCAGGATCTTTGACCACATGGGGGCAGCCATCTTTAGTGTTGGAGTGATGGTCAATCTGCACATTACTCTTTTATTAGATAGGATAGAGGCCTGGTGCATGGGTGGGGCCAGCTGGTTTGCCCTGAAGGGTGGCCCAGAACAAGGTGGGGGTTCCCTTGGGGTGAGGTGGCCTGAGCGAGGGGTCTGTGGTGGTTTGCAGGCCGGCCACGCCCCCGCAGTGACCCAAGCAGGGACTCTGGTATCTCGATTTTACTTATGTTCTACAATTGAAACTTTGTAGCCTAGAGCGGAGCCAAGCCTTCTGCTTGCTCCGTGGCAACAGCCATTTCTGTTTGGGTTTATTTAAATTCTATAATTGAAACTTTGTAGACTGGAGTGGAGGCCTAGGCCTGCCAGGGCTGCAGAAGCTTGGCTTCCTCCATCGCCGGGGCAACCCTAGCCTCAGCTCTCTCCAGCTCTGTGGCTGCCACCATTTCTGTTGGGATATATGTATCTTCTATAATTGAAACTTTGTAGCATTGAGTGGAGGCCTAGGCCGGCAATGGCAGGCGGAAAGCTTGTCTTCCTCCATTGCTGGGGAAACCCAAGCCTCCCTCCTGCTCTCAGTGGCTGCAGCCATCTTGGTTGAAATTTATTTGCATATTTGCTCCTGATTGGCTGGTGGGCGTGGCTAGTGGCTGTTGTTGATGGGTGTAGCAGAGATGCGGTCAATTTGCACATTACTCTTTTATTAGATGGATGACTGTTTAACTCACACCTAGGGTTGTACTTGAAACTCCCCTGTAATTGGAAATGTATACTATGTGAAGGATATTTCAGCTTTTGAGTTAGTGCCCTTAAAAGGAAGAAGTAAAAATAGTTAATCTTCTTTGCCTTTAATACTTTCACTCACATGAGCACCAAGTATAGAAAAACCCCAAAATCTGGAAATTCGCTTTTTTTCTAAGGCAATTTTTCACTCAATGGTGAGAAAATAATCAGATTGATTCCTTACTTTCAGTTCTGTGTCACAGGGGATGACGGTCTAACTCCAGCAATAACAGGGACTTCAGAATATGCTCCTCCCAAAATTTCTTTAGTCAAAGACCATTATATGAAGCACATCTAGGTTGGGTTTCAGCCAGTTATTCTTCACCCAAACAGAAATGTCTGCCAGACATTCCAACAACTGGGAGACAGTTCACAATGAGTCAACTTGAAAATGATTCATTGTGCTGAGAACTGAACAATGTTGGGGCGGGGATGGGGGTGGCTGGGTTGGTTGTGGAGGGTGAGAATGAGTGAGAGATGAAGAATAACCATGTGTTCACTCATTAAGAAGAATCTTAGATAACAAGCAGCAGGCTCTTATTATTTCATTTTTAGGATAAACTCCACTGGGATGAGTGTTCCTCTCATGGACCCTCTGATGAACAAGCACTTAAAAAGGCTATTGGAGGGCTACGGGGGAGTGGGGGAGCGTGTAGTTTTACAGGCTATGCCCAAGGTCAGATTTCCTTTTATTTATAAAAGGAAGACTAAGCCTTTGTATCTAAATATTTGAATCTAAAATGATAAAAGCCAGTTTTTGTTAGAACTCAAATATTTAGGATTTCATTGATATAAAATCTAGGGCTTTCTCAATTATATGAATAATAGAAACTACGAGACTTAAGGATGGGATTAGTCTTCCATTCTAGTAGTATCCTGTGTATTTACATGGTCAACCTGACATTTATTTCAAAGAGGGTTTTCTTCCTTAATTTAACTTTAAAATGTATTAGTAACCCATTTAACACTCTGTAATATTTATCAACTTTATAGGTCTTTTTAAGGTAGTTTGTGGGACACAAAAAATTAATTTCCATTTTGCAGAGGAAAACTAAAGAATTCCAAATGTAAAAGATGTGTATAGCCTAGATTTCAAATCTCAAATTTTATAAAATGTATTTGTTATATATTTTAAGTTCCATAAATTTATAGCATAGTCATTAACTTACAAAGTAAATTCTATTTTTAAAGCTTTCATGAAATATTTGCACAAGAATAAACTTTTAATCATGCCATTAACAGAAAATCATTTATATTTAACAATGACCTTACTTCTTTCTGCGCAGCAGTTTATGTGATGTGGCAAACTAGATTAATTGTGAAATTTGTAAATTTTGTGTCTAAAGACACAAAAATGTTTATAGAATCAAAACACTGGAAATCACATAACATCAAAGAGCCCAACTTTATTTTAATTAAAGATATATAATCTTCCAATTATCTGTAAAAGCACGAAAGATATTTCGGTATGTAAATGTACATATTTTTTAAAAAAGTTAAAATTGTATTACAGATTACTTCTGTACCTCCATGGTTCATAAAGAATATGGCCTACTGATGTAATCAGACCTTAAAACCACTGTTGTCAAAAGGTCTTTCAAATTATAATATTAATACCAAATGGTCTTTTAGATAAAAGGTAGGTGAATTTACTTGAAAGAATCTAAAATTAATGGTTGTGAACAAGTATTTAAAATGCTAATTACAATGCACTTTAGGAGGAATACTAGGACACTGCGGACAATAAATTGTCATAATATAACCAGCAATGCTCAGAAAGCTTTAGCATAAGGATCTGAGCAGAGGCCTCAACACGAGCACTTTCACATTCTCATCCTAACAGATTCAAAGAGTTTTGATGTGATTGGCCAATACACACCTCTTGGCCTATAGTATATGTAGTTGAAAATGGAGAAGCACAGATATGTTCATCAATTACTCAGGCATACATCTGAATGTGACTTTTAAAAATGTTGAACTTGTTACTTTACAATTCCCAATAAGGCACATTTGAATAAGGACATTTGGGATTCACCAGTATGAGTAAATTAATGATTATACTGAATGCATGGCATAATGACATCACCCAGGCATGTACAATGACACTGCCATCCCTCCTCCTTGCCCATCTGGATGTGAAAGTCTAGGATGGCTCAAAAACCCTTCTTATATTAGACAAATCTCTCTTCGCTCCTAGGTGAAAGTTGTCAGCTCTGGACAGTAGCCAAGACATGACTAGGAGGGAAGCCAGGAGAGAAGAGAGCCAGTGTCCAGGAGTTTTAAGAGTTTGTTGGCAGACTCAAATAGCATTGTATTAAATTACATAAAAGGCTCTTAAAATGTTTATTGCAGTGTAATTTCTTAATTATTTAAGTTTAAATTATGTCAATGCTATTACAAATACAAGAGCAACTCAGATTGTCCAGTTGACTACTTTCAAGTCCAATTTCACAAAAACTTGAGATTTTGTTTTGATTGTTCTGTTTTGGTTTCACAGTATGCCTCCTGTTTGCTTTTATAGAATGGCAACCACTTTTTACTAGGACACACCAAATTCACTAAATGGATTTTAAATAAAGGAAGATTAATTTAATGTTCCCTTTCAATTAAAATCTCATTCAGCCAACACCATGAACTTTGTTAAGAGATAAAAATTCAACTACTGCCATATAAAGCTGCCTCTATTTTTAAATAGAAACAGTTCAGATACCTATTTAGAGCAGTCAAGTAACAATCAGAATACCCCACAACCTTAAACTTTCTTGGACCAAATTATCTCAACAATATAAAAGATTTAGAACATAACAAAACAAATATACTTCCTGGGAAAAAATTAATAAGAGAATTAAAAATTAATTAACCAATCATTTAGTTATCAAGAAGCTTGAAAAGGATAAACCAAATAACATAAAGCATTTATGCAATGCCTTAAATAAGAGTTAAGTTCTTGGATTACTCAAATAGAAAAGACAGCACAGTATGAAGGGCAAAGTCCCCACTGAGTATGGCACACACATCCAATTTAGATACATAGCACAAAAGCATGAGTAAGTTAACGTTGAGAAGTTAAAGAAATATTTAAGTTGCTTAATGTTTGACGCTATTACATTACATGATGTGTGAGTGAGTATACTCAACAACTCAAATTATAACATTTTCTGAAAAATAATATGCCCAGGAACACAATCAGACTCAAGTGTATGCTTTGTCATGTAATTAAAAAAAATAAATTTGGATAAAAGGATAAATTTAGAGATTTTTAAATGACGTATTAGTTTTCCCATACTTACTGAGTTCTTCATCCTATAAAAATAGAGACTATAACATAATAAAATTATTTTTACTGTTTGTAATTTTTTATAAACCTTTCCCTTTTCTTGCTCAGTTATCACTTATTTCTGTGAATTAGATTTTTATTTTATTTTAAAAAATTGATAGTGGGAAAAATAATGCTGCTAAATACTTTGAGTTTAAGAAAGGATATTACTTGTATCAAATAAAATTATACTAGTACATATATTTGTAATATTAATAATAATTATTATTATTTGTAATATTAATAATAATAATATTAATACCTTAAGAAAGGTATTAGATTAAATCTTTCCACATTTAACACTGAGCTTTATTCAAGGTCATTCACAGTTAATTTTAAAAATACAGAGAAACTTGTAAGCTGATATTCATGTAGAGAAGTCACAAACAAACACATTCTGACTCATTTTTTTAATGCCTGGAACATATCTGCAAAGGAACTAATGGCAGATATACTTAACCTCAAGGGCAAAAGAAATCGCTGAGTAAGTTGCCAAATTTTGCTAGGATTAAGCAACAGAGCCACATTGTTTTGTATCTCTTACCTGATCAAATACTTGGTATTATAAATTTGGTATGAAAATGTTGGCTCTTTAAAACAAACATTTTTAAAAGAACATTTTCAGAAACATTATTTACTTTTACACTGGTCTCAAACACTATATGCTTTACAGAACATTTATTTATATCAGTTTTCTTTGTAAGTTTTATTTTATAAAACATTTGTACAATCTTATATTCTTAAAACGCTTATAAAATGGGATGAAGAAAATACTGCAATGAATAGGGTAAACAGAATAAAGTATATTTTGAATTAATTTTAGGCATTTTCATAAACTATACATATTCTAGTTTTATATTATAAAAATTATTCATCTACAAATTTGTATTTGTGGATTACAAATGTTTTATGGTATAACTTCCTAAATCAGAAATTTGTTACTTATTACTTTACTCTTGAAATCTTTAAAATGCCATTCACAGATGTTCAAAAGCTCACACATACCCTGCCTGGAAAAACAATCGCAGATATCCAAATATCAAACAGAGCATCCAGCTGATGTTCGTGAGGCAGTGGTAGGTTAAAGATAGTAAAGTTTAAAATCAGCTTAGAATAATCCCATATTGAGTATAAAATTATAGCCTGTCATCAGGAACAGGCTGACAGAGCCAGGTCCAGATGGGAAACTGGCTGGGAAAAAGCTGAGGCAGGTGGGAAAATGATGGGAACCTGACGGAAGACAGGACTACTCCCTCTGCTGGCAAGGCTCTCACCTGCTTGAATTTTTAACTACTGACGAGCTTTCCTTTAATTATTTAAAATATAACCAATAAATTATGTAAGGTGTTTCTTCTTCAGTTGGATGCTCTGTGTTTGCACATTTTCAAACTCACGGTATTTTATTTTTCACCAGATTAACTCATCAGAAATATAAGGATCCAGTGTTTTACCAGGATATCCAATTATTTTATCTTGTAATTTAATTGCATCATCAAAATAAGCAAATGTAGCATTGCTTTTATAATACAAAGTCTTTAAAATTAAAGACCAAATTATACTTTTCAATATATGTATTTTCTTGAAGGAAAAAACAATCTTGGGCTAAAGACTTCAGAATCTCTTTTTCTAGCTCTGCATAATGCCCCGTAATGAAATAATATAGAAATGAACCATATAAATCAACTATACAGGGAACAAGGAAACAGCATGTCACAGCAAAAGAGCATAGATGTACGGCGCCAAACTTATCTGACAATCTAATGATCTGAGTTTACAGATATTATGTACTAATATGTAAGAAATTAAGAACCGATGTTTACACAAACATTTGTTAAATTTCACAGAAAAATTATTCAATATTTGATTTTCAATGTAAGTTAATAGCTTCAGCAAAAACATTTAGTAAAAATCTGTTCTAAGGTTTTGGACTACAACCAGAAGCTCCCAGAACAGGAGGGATCAGCTTTTTCACCCACTGTTCTCATCTGAATCCTGGCTTAAACGCTATTCCAGCTCCCAGCTTTCCAGAAGGCTCCATCCCAGGAATCCCTGCCTGCCATTTGGTTTGCTGATTTTAATCTCTCAGGACTTTCTTACAGTGGCTGTACTATGCTGAACTGGCACTTGCTCCTAGAAGTGAGTTATTATTAAACCTGTAGGTCAATTGTGGCACTAACAACTCTTTGGAAGCTTTCAGCCACAGTGTACAATTTGCTAATCTAATTAAATATTAATTCTAAGTGTTACATTTTGTAGCTATGAGCTTTTATTTTCCATCATCAGCCTAGAAGAGAAAGAGGTTACAAGGCTAATTTAATCTCTTCCCTGTCCTCCCAACATTAAAGATTAACTACATAGAGTGCGAAAACATTATTAAAGAAGCAGGGACTCTTTATACAGTAATAATAATAATGTAATTAATAGCAAAGGGCTACAACATAATGTTAGGATATAATATATGACCTGATACTTAAACAACTTTTAATTATAATTAGTTACAAGCACGTTTTGTCTCAACACAAAGAATTAAGTGTCATCCTGTTTTGAAGACAGTCATCTTTCTTTATGAGAAGGTACTCATCCAAGTGTATAAATAGAAATAAACCTGTATTTTCTCATGGGTATTTTTCAGATAGCTTGTAACACCAAAGATAAAAAGCTTAGCAATATCATCTGTACAATACAGGCAAAATTAAATGAAGTTGTATTTCTTGTCTGTACATGAAAGGTGATGTAGTAGAGGACAGCCTGTAACGAAAATGTTCAAGTCCCTCCTTGCTTTTGTCTCCTACCATGTTCTGGTGGACTGAACACAGAGGTCCCTCCCTGCTTCCGCCCCCAGAACAGTTGTGCCCATGCCTGGACACTGGGCATTATAAAGACTATGCCGTCCAGCAGCCAAAGATTCCATATGCCCAAACAGATGACTCAATCTCCATACTGTGATGAGACATTTCCCTATTCCTATCATTGATCCATCTGAAAATTTGGGCTCTAAATACTTTAACATCCGTAATCACTAAAAGGAACTACAGTATGAATTGCAATGTGAACTATAACATCACAAAATTATTTTAGTGAAAGCAAAAAACCATTAAAAAATCTTTTCTTTCTATGGCTTACCAAATATGCTTTGCTTAGATTAAGTATAACAAAAGGTTTCTAAATGGTAATTTTTTCTTTTAAAGATGCACATTTATCATATTGACAATTTAAAATATCCTGCTTATTTAATATGCATATTTACACTAAGGTAAAATGATACACGTACTGTTACTAATGTTCTATATAGACAAAAACTTATACATAATTTGAAGTTTATTTATGTAAAAGTCTCAAACATTCTTGACAAAGAAAGTAAATTAGATATGTATGTATAATGCATATAAGCTAAGGTTAGATTTAAGAAATAAATCAGATAGTATACACATGATATGATGAGAAGAAACATTACAGCTATAAAAACAAAGATCGCAAGCCTGCAGCAGCAGAGTTGAAACAAAGTTCTATTTGTTATTGCAAAGAAAAACAGACTTTGTTTACAACTCATTAGACTCACATGAAGCTACTACATTTTCAGAAACGGGAATTTGACAAATATGGTGTATAGTTAAAATAGTTTAATATGATTCAGTTCATTTTTTTAACATTGCTTCTTTAAAAACGTTTTAAAGGTCAATTTCTTACAATCTATTACAGAGTAGTTGAGAGAACTGGAAAAATTAAAGGCAGAGTCTCAGTTGAGAATATCATTTTTTTAAAGGAATTCATGAAAAACTGACAGCCAGGATGTCTAATTTTATCCTTTGGTAATGATAGTTATGATCAAGAGATTAAATCTGTAATTTTCATCCTTAAATATTCTCATTACATTTAAAAAGACCATTTAAATAGATTAAGTTATATGACAGAGGTAGTGTTATGCTTTCCTATAATGATACTCATATCAACAATTAAAAACATTTTCCAAAATGTTATAGTTACGAACTCACAAAGGACTGTTGTTCCTTCACCATGCAATTGTCCATAGTTCTTATATTAATAATAAAATATTTCACATTGAGAGAAATTCAAAAGGCCACTGTAGTCCACATTTCATAATTCCATATTGGTGGTTGGTTCTAAAGCAGTTCATTACTTGACTTAAAGTTTAGCTACTAAAATACTCAGCATAAAAATAAAAGTTTATGGATGTGAAAAGGTTTGTTCTGAATTTCTCTATGTTGAAAGATACTGTATCATTCACTTTAGTGGGTTCAAAGCTATAATATAATTAATACTGTAGAAGATTAATTTGAAAATACTGTGTATAAATTAAAATAACACACTAAATAAAACCTTATTCAGTTTTCTAGAGACATTATAATAAGGCCTTTCTTCTTGCTTTCTTTAGAAAAGAAATTTTCCTAGGTATAAGCTAAAATGCTGGTAACAGTTTCCTTCAATAAAATAGCTGGAGGGAGAGTGGGGGGAGCTCTGCAGGACAAATTGTTGAAAAATACTGGTTATACAATAAAAACTTAATAAGGCTATTAACTGACCAAGTGCCAATGATGAGCAATAAAGATACAGCCCAGTTTAAAATCTGAAATGTTATGATTAAAAGGAACTTTAGTTTACCAACTAATGTTCTGTAACCAAATACATTAAATGTTGACAATACTTAAAATTATTCTAGAATGAGAAAATGTTATTTCCTATCTTATTATCAATAATTTCAAAGAAGGTTACTTTCCTGTGTTGTTATAGTTATAGTTAAGGAGAAATTTAATAGGTTGTTTATGTTTATAATTTCCTAAAAGTATAGACTATGACAGAATACATTAAAAGGAAATTTTCTTCTGAATAAAAACTATGAGAAAGGTATTTTAAAAAGCTTTCCCTGTTTTAACTATAATTCTAAGAGCTTCAATATTCCCTGACATTTTCAGATAATACTGCTTTTAATGAAAAAAAAAAACAAAAAACCAAAAAACCAAAAACACAAATCAAGAACAACAACCTGTCATAGATTGTGTAAATAAGATGCATAAACTAGGGGAAATGTATTTTCCGCTCACCTTGCTAATGAAATCATAATAAGGTATAAAGTTCAGTTTTTTTTAATCTCCAAAAAGAATAAATGTTATCAGTCACCATTTTTTTCCAAGCACACAATTTAAAAATAAAATTAATTTCAAAGACACAAAATGTTTGTATAACTTGAAAATGGACTACAAATTCACTAACAGTAAGCTAGTTCTTATTTTTAAGATCCCCCCCCAAAAAATCACAGTTTTATATCTTGCTAGATATGGATATCAAATAGTATCTTACTGTAACTGCTTAAAAGATAATGATTTATAAAAAACAACACCTCATTAAAAACTTTCAAACTGTCTGACTTACTTCACTTAGCAAATAACACCTTATGTCACTTCATGTTATATAAATGTCTAATTACTATATTGCACACCTGAAACTAGTATAATATTGTAGGTCAACTACAATCGAAAAATAAAATTTTTTAAAACATTTCAAAGGAGACACGAATATTTGTTCCTAAAAGCAAATGGGGGAAAAGCAACAGAATGCCAATGTAGCTGAAATACCACAGCCTTTAATAATATTCTCATACATAAGATAATACGTTGTAAGAGATTCAAGGCAGGTTTGTAGTTATTTCTCTTAGAAGTAAACTTTTCTTCCACCCTTCTCCCCCAGAATCCACAACCTTCACTTGACAACAATCTTGAACAGTTGAGTTGTGAGAATGTGAGCAGCTGCTGTTATTATAACTAAAGGTCTGTCTACTGCTTCAGTCTGAGAGACCACATGTTCGGCTGTCCTCTCATCTTGCCATCCTCACCAATTAACTATTAACATGGAGGGCTGTACACATGCTCGGGGGGGCTCTTTAACAGGCTTCTTGGCGAGTGGAACAACTACACAGCAGGGATCTGGGAACGGAGTAATGCTGGAATATAGGGGAGCCGTCCATAGTTCTGCTCCTTCGAATGACACTCAAATCCACAGTTCAGCACGTAACAAAGTCTGTGCTTATTTTGGCCATTTTCACATATTTTTTATTGCAATGTCTTTGGGCAGATACTAAAACTATATTCAAGAAAGAGACAATATAAGCAATACTACTACTTCACAGGGAAAACTGCTTAGGGCTATATATATTTTTAAGACATACTTGATGACTGATTTTAGGGTTTTCTTAACCGATACTTGGAATTTATTTTTATACATTTGTTTCAACATATGCTTGTTACTTTTTCCTGTGCTGTTATGGAGATAAATCTTTAACCCAAAAGAAGTAAAAAACAAATTCAAGCTCAAAGTTGTGAGGCTGAACACAATATAAATTTAAAAATAATTCTTTTTCATTCTACTTGCAAAAGTCTTATTAATATCAATAAGTTAAAGTCAGTTTTGACTCTATCTCCTTATTTTCCTTATTTTAACTTTTTACCCTCTTTGTATTTTCCTTAACTATGTGTTCTTTTCCTACAATAAAATTAAACATGGGAAGCATGCCAAAAGTACAATAAAGGGTAACTAATCATTACTGTACAAGTCTGACAGAATGCTAATAACTAAAGAGCAACGATTGGCTATTTTACCCGTCTAAGAGATATAGCTATTTTATAAAACTTTATAGCTGGTATTACCCTATATAACATATTCAAATAAAAGTATCACAATTCTTTTATGTATAGGTTTTTAATTTTATGATAAATTCTCCAAGGATATGAAACTACATTTCTATTTTCTTCCAGAAACCATCTTACTATCAAATTCTAAGCTTAAGTGTGCAAATACCTATACTGTATATACTAATTTTCTGCTTCATCCATGTTATCTTTTACACTGTTGAAAAAGCACCACAGGATAGAGACTTTGCTTGTCTTGTTCATACTATGACCCTATAGGTGCCTAGAACAGTGCCTGCAATAAATTATTTGATGAATCAATAAACTAAATTCCCTGAGTCAATTAATCACCATTTAAACATGACTTGGTGCTTGCAGGGATGGCACTGATTAGAGTGGAGATAATGATTTTATCATTATGAAATGATAAAATGATTGTATGATTTTAAAAACAGTGTAAACATACTACTTTGAGTCTCTTTCTTTAGCCTAAATGTTGTAATTTTCCTTATCAGTCTTTCAGAGTTAGGGTTATCCCCTATTTATATTATAACTGGTCTAAGAAAACTATTAACTTGTATATTTCTTCTAACTATCCTATATAATAAAAACCTAATATGCTAAGTGTCCGGTCGGCCAATCAAAGTATAATATGCTAATGATATGCTAAGGCCGCTCAACTGCTTGCTATGGCTTGCACTGACCACCAGACAGTTGACTGGTCAACCAGTTGCTTTGACATGCACTGACCACCAGGGGGCAGGCGCTCCAACTGGTAGGTTAGCTTGCTGCTTGGGTTCAGCCGATTGGGACTGAGCAAGACGGGCCCGACATGCCCTGGAACCTTCCCACGGTCCCTCCTTAGCTGGCCAACCTCCCGTGTCCTTCCTCGACCCTGATCATGCACCAGTGGGGTCCCTTGGGTTGGCCTGCGTCCTCTCGCAATCTGAGCTGAGGGTCACTGCCCTCCCCCGAGTGCAAGAATTTCATGCACCAGGCCTCTGCTCCTATATAATAAAAGGTTAATATGCAAATAGACTGATCAGTGGAACAACCAAACAACCGGTCACTATGACGTGTGATAACCACCAAGGGGAGCGCACAGAACATGGTGGGAGTAGGTAGCAGGTGGCAGAACACGGAACATGGCACACATCGGCCATGGCAGGATGGTGGAGCAGGTGAGCAGGAGCACCAGACCAAGGTGGGGTGCCAGTTGCTGTCATCGGGGAGAGCGTCCAGGGGTTACTGAAAAATCTTTGCTCTTGCGTGCCATGGTCCTGCCCGGTGCTCATACCCACTGCTGGTGTCAGCTCTGCTCACACCTTTAGCTCGTGCCGGAGCTGCCACTAGCACCCACTGCCCACACCCTGCGCTGGTTCTGATCCCTCAGCGCTGACAGCAGGTGTGAGTGGGGTTGGGGCCTTCAGAGGGAGCAGGGCTGCTGGCAGACAGGGGAGCAGGAGACTCAGTGGGAGAGGCCAGGCAGGGGTGCAGAGGATGGGTCGAGACCCACCCCTGTGCCCACTGTAGCCTCACAGCCCACAGTTCCTTTCAAGGTGCACAAATTTGTGCACTGGCCCCCTAGCTTTGATATAAAAACAAATATATGATTAGGTGTCATGTTCAAAGAGCAAAGAAAAATTATTTGTTTTTTTACAGCTCAATTTATGTTAGGGTCAGAATGCTACTATAAATTGTCTAGGAAAGTGGCAGTCATCAAAGTCTGACCCTATGTTTTTCTATTTCCATTTCAAAGTAGTCCCTTTACTGGTATTTTCAAAAAAGCAAAAATTTAAACTATATCTCTTCCAGTTATAAAAGGACTTAAACATCTATAAATTTCCAAAATTTAAATGCTGATATGCAGACATCCAGTCCACTTTATCATCTCAATATTTTAATCAGTGTTGAGATAGGATGACTTGAGGCCATCTATAATAATAAAAGTATACTATGCTAATTAGACCAACCAGCTGAACAACCTTTTGGAAGTCCTTCTGGACATCCTTCCAGATGACCTTTTGGATGAAGCCAGAGCTGTGAGGGCAAAGGCAAACTGCCACAGCTATAAGGGCCAAGGCAAGCTGCCATGGCTGCGAGGGCTGAGCCCCTTGCACGAATTTTGTGCACTGGGCTGTAGTTTGATCCTAGTACTGCTGGTCCCTTACACTGGGGCTAGAGGAAGCACTGTCACAAACGTTCACAATGGGTTTAGGGTCTCTTCTCTAAGTGATAAAGATGATCATCCCTAAAATGGCTTTTGAAAAATGTTTCTTTTCCCTTGCTTTGCATAGGTCCCTTTGGAATACATTAAAAAAAAAAACAACCCACACATATTTATTTCATTACTGTTTTTCTTTTCTTGCAATTATATGTAAGGAAATAGGCTTCCATCTTTTTTTCCACTCCCTTGTCTAGAATGTAACTCTTCATTTAATCTTTCACATGTACTAATTTGTTAAAGATTTTACAATGATGGTTTTTTCTTTAAAAATACTGAGTAAGCCCTAGCCTGTTTGGCTCCACGGACAGAGTATCTGTCTGCAGACTGAAAGGTCCCAGGTTTGATTCCAGTCGAGAACATGTACATCAGTTACAGGCTCCTCCTTGGCCTGGTCCCTGGTCAGGGCTCGAGAAGGAGGTAACCAATCGATGTGTTTCTCTCACATCGATATTTCTCTCTGTCTTTCTCTCTCTCTTCTACTCCCTCTAAAAACCAATCAAACAATATCCTCGGGTGATTATTGAAAACAAAACAAAACTGAATAATAGCAATGTTACTCTAGAACACTTTTTTTCCTAATGGAAAGTTACTGCTATCACAGATAGTTAATAATTCAAGACTCATAGGATGTAGTGTGACAGAGAAGCAGATCTGAATTGGATACTAGCTTTAAAGGTGTAATAGAGGTGTGGTTTTAGAGAATCACTTCAGTTTAATCTTCTTTGTAATTGGCATTGCACCTATCTTGCAGAGATTTTGTGATGCTTAGAGAAGTCATAACAGAGAAGAAGGTGGAGTTTGTAGTCAGAGAAAGACATGAATTAGGACATGACTGGCTTGCCACTTATTAAATGTGTTACCTTGTAAAAAAAGAGGTAAGGGCTGTCAAGGACATAATACTTGTATAGTATTTGGCATGTAGTATGTGCCTGATAAATATCTGTAGCAATAGCAGAGTTATAGTTGTAACTATTTTTACTAGCATCTGACAGGTCTGTTCCAGATTCATTCATCATCATAATCAAGAAGCTCATTAAATCTGACCAAACTGTTATTAAAGCATTAACTTTATCATGATTTACATAATTAACAATGCAAACAATGTATGTGTACAATGTCTAAGATGATTAAAGAAAGGAGTTTCCTTGTAATATATGTATGATTTTAAATTCATTAATAGTAAGTTAAGTTCAAGCACAGTCTATGAAAAGCCCTTAAAGAAAAACAGAGTTGCCCTCTTATGACTGTTATAAATAAACTATAGGCCCGGTGCACAAAATTCATGCACGGGCAGCGGGGGGTGAGGGGGAGCGGAGTACGAGGTGAGGGGCGTGGGAACTGCCTCAGCCCAGCCTGTACCCTCTCCAATCTGAGACCCCTCAGGGGATGTCCAACTGCTGGATTAGGTCGGACATCCCTCTCACAATCCTGGACCACTGGCCCCTAATCACTCACCTGCCTGCCTGCCTGGTCACTCCTAACTGCCCTCCTCCTGCCAGCAAAATTGCCCCTCACTGCCTCTGTGTGCCAGCCTGATAGCCCCTAACTGACCTCTGCTGGCCTGATAATCTCCAAATGTCCCTCCCCCAGCCTAGTTGTCCCTTACTGCCCACCCCCCACCAGCCTAATTGCCCCCAACTGCCCCCCCAATCAGCCTGGTCACCCCCAACTGCACCCCCTCTGCTGGCCTGGTTGCCCCTAACTGTCCCTGCTGCTGGTCTGGTAGTCCCCAACTTGCCCCCCTGCTTGCCTGGTCACTCCTACCTGCCCCCCTCTGGCCTGGTCGCTCCTCACGGCCCCCCTACCAGCTTGATTGCGCCATGCAGCCTGCTGTTTAGTTGTTTGGTCATCCCTTACTAACACCCCTGCCGACCTGGTTGCCCCATGCAGCCTGCTTGTTCAGTTGTTTGGTCATCCCTAACTAAACCCCCTCCTGGGCTGGTCATAGCCAGCCATCTTGTGAGAGTGTGATGGTCAATTTGCATATTACCTCTTTATTATATAGGAGGATTCTACTAGCCAGGAGTCAAATTCATTTCTTTTTTATGCTGAACTCTTTGGTCATAGGACCTGAAATGTACTATATATACTGTGTATAATTAATGACATTTTAATGAACTATGTATAATTAATGACATTTTCAAAAACTTTCCATTTGTATATAGGGTTTGAACAAAGATACTAAAATCACATAAATTTAAATAAAGATTCAAGTTTAAACAATAAAGTATTAGAAATAAATTTCCAAGTAAGAATCAATATTCCTTTAACATTTATTGAAAATATAAAAATTCTAGGTATTATGCTAGGAATTTTTATACTGTACCTCACTTAATAATATATTATCATCATAGCCCTATGCTAGGTAAAGGGAAAATTACAAATATGTGGCCCTGCCTTTACAGAGACTACAATATATTAGATATACATATGAGATTATATGAAATCACATGTTTGAGGTAGATAATGAGCACTTTGGTAAAAAGTACTACTAATAAATAAAAGTACTACTATTAAAGTGTTTTAGTATGAGCATTAGAAAAAATAAGATAAAATTTAGGATCTTATCCATTTTTTTTTTTAAAATATATTTTTACTAGGGGCCTGGTGCACGAAATTCGTGCACTGGGGGGGTGGGTGGTCCCTCAACCCAACCTGCCCCCTCTCACATACTGGGAGCCCTCAGGGGATGCCCAACTAATGGCTCACCCCCAGCCTGCCCAAGGCCTAAAGCCTCTGGCAGAGGCTTTAGGCCTTGGGCACCCAGCCATCGCCCTGCTCAGCTCAGCCCGGGTTGCCTGTGACCACAAGACCCCAGAGGCTGGGCGCTCGCCACCACTTCCGCTCACAATGCCCGGGGGCCGGACACTCACCGCCACCACCATTTCATCTCCTCCCCTGGGGCCAGCGCTCGTGCCACTTGGCCCCGCCCCCGCTCCTGATTGGCTGGTCAAATTTGCATGTTTCTCTTGTATTATATAGGATTAATTTTTTACAGAGAGAAAGGGAAAGAGATAGAGAGTTAGGAATGCACACTTCTCACTGGGTATGTGCCCGCAACCAAGGTACATGTCCTTGACCAGAATTGAACCTGGGACTCTTGAGTCCACAGGCCAACGCTCTATCCACTGAGCCAAACCATTCAGGGCATCTTATCCATTTTTATATATGCTGTTCATTGGTATTATGTTTATAATATACTGCTATCACACCATCTTCAGAATTTTTCATCTTGTAAAACTGAAACTCTGTAACCTTTACTTGTTTATTAAAATACTAGTAGCCCTGCGCACAAATCCTTATACCAGTAGGTCGCTGCCGCCCTCCTGTAGCTCCCCTCTCCCCCATGATAGCTTGCTGCCCTGCCCCCTCCTGTAGCTCTCGGCAGCCTGCTTGTAGTTCACTGTCCCACCCTCCTGCAGACCCGTGATCCAGTGTTATGCGGTCAGTCTAGCATATTCCTCACTTATTATATAGGATATTTTTACTGATTTCAGAGAGGAAGAGAGGAAGGCAGAGATGGAAACATCAAAGATGAGAGAGAAGCACTGATAGGCTGCCTCCTGCACACCCCACACTGGGGATGCAACCTGGGCATGTACCCTGACCATGAATTGAACTGGAATCTTGGTTCATAGGTCGATGCTCAACCACTGAGCCACACTGGCCAGGCAAAAACTCTGTATCCTTTAAGTAATAAGACCCCACTCCCACCTCCCCACAGTCCCTGTCAACCACCATATTACTTTTTGTCTACGATTTTGACTATTCTAACTACCTCATATTAATGCAATCACAGTATCTTCTTGTGACAGACTAATTTTACTTAACATAATGTCCTCAACATATCTATGTTGTAGCATATGTCAGAATTTCCTTCCCTTTTGAGGTGAATAATAGTCCATTAAAATATAAGATACATGTTGCTTATCTGCTCACGTGTTGATGAATACTCAATTTGCTTCCACATTTTATAGTTAATGCTGCTATTCACATAGGTCTACAAATACTTCTTCAAGACCTACGTTCAGAGCAGTTTATGATTAATTAAAAGATCACATCGCAATGATCTAGCAAGTTCACAAGAAAGCAAAGAAAAAAATTAGTAAAGACATGTGGAAATAATTTACCAGACTCCTAAAGCAATTGCAGTTTGCTCTTTACTATGCACCACTAATTAGGGGAAAGTGGTTTTGGAAAGTTCTTACCTGGATGAGATGTGTTGGCACAGTGATGATGCAGGCTGAAAGAGAGGTGCGCAGAAGACCACGGAGAATGTAGAGGAATTTGGTAAGGCTGTGACTGTTGTCACAGTTTTCTGTACAGCAGATGTCATCTCCCCACAAAGGTGAACCAAGACTCTGGATTCCTATTCGTAAAATGTTTTTCTGTTTTTTCTAAAGGAAAGTGGAGGAGAGGTAAACACATTAAGTTTTGTTAACCAATAAGATACCTCTTTTACTTTACAGGTAAGCTATATAATAGTATATAATATTATGCTTCTTAGAATCTATTTCTATATGCTGACTCCAACTAGTTTAGTTTAGTTGAAAACGAGTGACAAAAAAAACGTAAGATGAGAACTTCTTAAAAAAGCAAGATTTATTTCAGTATCAAGATATTATTTCGATTCAGGAATAAAGTTTTTTTAAGTAGTGACTAACAGATGCACTGTTGTGACTTCCTGAACTCATCTAAAGTTTCTGAGACAGATGTATTGACTTGTGAATTTAGCAAATGACACAATCCATAATTAAACGATATGGAAATTCTTTAACTAGATTTTCATCCCAATAAAGTTAGAAATATATTTTAAAATGACTTATTGATATATTTTTATTTAATTAAAAATTTTTTAGCATTCTTAGTATTCACCATAGAAATGTCTACCTCAACCCTATTCATCTTTATGAAAGTTAATAGTTACAGAATGTTTGTTGTCTATCAACATTTATGAAATAAAATATTATTTATTGAAAATGGTGTTGTTGCAAAAACTACAACCATTTCCCATAAGAACAGGAACAAGACAGGTTGCCCACTCTCACCACTCCTGTTCAATATAGTACTGGAAGTATTAGCCATTGCAATTAGACAAGAAGAAGAAATAAAAGGCATCCAAATTGGAAAAGAAGAAGTAAAGCTATCCTTATTTGCAGATGACATGATATTGTACATAAAAAACCCGAAAGACTCCATAAAAAAGCTAATAGACTTAATAAATGAGTTCAGCAATGTAGCAGGCTACAAAATCAATGCCAAGAAATCTATGGCATTCTTATACACCAATAGTGAACTTACAGAAAGAGAGACTAAAAAAGCAATCCCATTTACCATCACACCAAAAAAATTAAGATACCTAGGAATAAACTTAACTAAGGAGGTAAAAGACCTATTCATGGAAAACTACAGGACACTTAAAAAAAGAGATAGAGGAAGATGTAAACAGATGGAAGAACATACCATGTTCATGGATTGGGAGAATCAACATAATTAAAATGTCCATACTACTCAAAGCAATCTATAAATTTAATGCATTCCCCATTAAAATACCAATGGCATACTTCACAGACCTAGAAAGAACTCTCCAAAAATTCATCTGGAATAAAAAAAGGCCCTGGATAGCCACAGCAATCCTGAGAAAGAAGCACAAAGTCGGTGGGATTTCAATACCAGATTTCAAGCTGTATTACAAAGCTACATTTCTCAAAACAGCCTGGTACTGGCACAAGAACAGACATATAGATCAATGGAATAGAATAGAGAATCCAGATATCAACCCAAACCACTATGCTCAATTAATATTTGACAGAGGTATGAACATAAAATGGGGTCAAGATATAATGGTGTTGGGAAAATTGGATAGATACATGCAAAAAAATGAAACTAGACCACCAACTTACACCATACACAAAAATAAACTCAAAATGGATACAGGACTTAAACGTAAGATGGGAAACCATAACAACATTAGAGGAATCTACAGGAAATAAAATCTCAGACATATGCCAAAAGAACTTCTTCGATGATACTGCTCCTAGGGCAATGGAAGCTAAAGACAGAATAAACAAATGGGACTACATCAAAATGAAAAGCTTTTGCACCAGCTAAAGAAACCATCAACAAAACAACAAGAAAACCCACTGTATGGGAGAACATATTTGCAAATGTTATCAGTGATAACAGTTTAATCTCAAGCATCTACAGGCAACTTATACAACTCAATAAAAGGAAAACAAATGATCCAATAAAAAAATGGGCAACAGACCTAAATAGAACCTTTTCTAAAGAAGACAAAAGGCTCAGAGACATATGAAAACTTGCTCAAAGTCACTAATTATCCGAGAGATGCAAATCAAAACGACTATGCAGTACCATCTCACACCTGTCAGAATGGCTTACATCAACAAATCTACAAATGACAAGTGCTGGCGAGGATGCGGAGAAAAAGGAACTCTCCTGCACTGTTGGTGGGATTGTAGACTAGTGCAGCCACTGTGGAGAACAGTATGGAGTTTCCTCAAAAAACTAAAAATGGAGCTCCCATTCGACCCAGTGATCCCACTTCTAGGAATATACCCCAAGAAACTAGAAAGGCGAATTAGAAAGGATATATGTACCCCTATGTTCATAGCAGCACAATTTATCATAGCTAAGATTTGGAAACAGCCTAAGTGCCCATCAGCAGATGAGTGGATTAAAAAACTGTGGTACATCTACACAATGGAATACTATGCTGCGGTAAAAAAGAAAGAGCTCCTACCATTTGTAACAACATGGATGGAATTAGAGAGCATTATGCTAAGTGAAATTAGCCAGGCAGAGAAAGACAAATATCACATGATCTCACTCATTTGAGGAATATAATTAATGACATAGACTGATGAATAAGAATGGATTCAGAGACTGAGAAAAGTCCATCAAAATGTCAAACCTCAGGGTAAGTGGCAGGTGGTGGGAGTAAGGGGGAAAGTCAATATATTTGAATGCTTGAACTAAGGTAAGTGATTTGTGTTTTTGCATCCCTGACAAAGTTTATATAAAGTTATAAAAAAAATTGGCAGCTAGTTTGAGATTGAATTAACATGGCCTAGAGCATGTCATCTCTTATGGACACCAGTCCTTAGGCTAGGCCCTCCTTAACCTCCCGTGACACCACAATACCCTTACATGATATTATTCTACAATGTCATTATAATATTTGATATTTGACAACAGCATATTATACAATTATCCCAAATAAACTTACAAACTAATTCTTTGAATGTTGGGCAGCAATTTTAAAAAGGGTAGGAAAGGAATTAATCCCTTTCAGAAGGGATTAAGGCACGGGGAAGGCATCTGAGCATTCTATATTGGCCCCTCTGGCCCTTTTGCCAAGAGGGACCCTCTTCTTATTATCCAAATACACACAGCTGATGTGTGAACTTTCAGTTCAAGCTGTGGCTGAAGCCTCTGGGCAGCTGGCACCATGGATCTGCCTCTGGACCAATGACGTGAGCTGGGCCCTCTCTGGAGAAGAAACCTGGGTCACCCGAGATATGTGATCAGTACCAGGACCCCGCCAGCAGGCGAGGGGACCCCAAGGCAGGTGCTGGACGTGGAGGCCACGGGGGCATAGACTACAAAGGAGACAGGACTGAACCTCACATCACCCTGTTTGGCCCCGGAGGATGGCTGGTTAGCCAGAGATGGGTAAGATTCCTCAGGGAAGGAACAACCTAAGACAGGCACAGTCACAGAGGAGCCAACAGGAGAGAACTAAAAGATCAACAGAGGTGGGGCACAGACCCTCATCCACAAACCTTGCAGGGGCTTGAATTCTCACCCCTCCTGAGGAAGGTCTCCTACCCCCACGGCTGCTACGCCTCCCACACACAATTCACACTGGGACCCAGGTGGCAGACAGATACTCGGCCAGCAATAGCTGCCCTATATCTAAATTTAATTTATCACCAGGAATGCTGAGGACCTACTCAAAAATGCAAATATTCCTTTCCACAAGTATTTACTGGGTAAACTAAGATTTCTGCTTGAGTATTAAAATTGACAGTAAAATAGTAATCAAGTTTTCAGATTAATTTAAATTGGACAAGTGAAATAAGTGAATACTCAAGAAAATCCAACTGTACTGGACAAAAAGCTTTTCCTAAAACATTAACTAAAATATCTATTAGTAGTTCATCTCACTGCAAAATTGCCTAACATCCAAAGAACCTAAAGCAGTAATATTTGTGTGCAAAAATTAAAATTTAAAATTACCAAGACTGCAAGATAAAATTTCCAAAAGCCCCTATTGACAAAAAAAAAAGGGGGTGGGGGGAAAGTGGGGTAATATCATGTAAGGAAAAATATCCTATAAGTAAAATACATGTAGAAAATTCTTACTCCAGAAAAGAAAATTCCATTTGTAAAACCAACTGCAGGACACCCATGAAAAAACACACATGGTGTCAAAATAAGCCAAAGGAAAATCATTTAGGCAAAAATAAAAAGAATCCCAAGTCTATTTTGCAGAGAAGATCCCTTTGTTAACCTTTGGTCGAGAATGTGTTTGTGTGTTCGCAGAGAACAACTCCAAGACCATGTGGGTTCCTGCGACAGTGAGGAACTGACGGGTCTGTTCCAGCCACGAGGACGGTCCAGAGATGGCAGACGCTGACGACACCTTGCCATGCTAGCAGTCAGCAGCTGTGCATTGCTGCATGCAGCCCAGGACCATACCAGAGAGGATGGATCTTGCATTGCCACGATGTGTCTACCATCTGGATACCATTGCTGACATGTACACATGAAGAACTATTTGACATTGAAACTGGGACTCAGAACAGTTGGACACTGAAACTGACACTCAAACTTTTTTTGCTCTTATACGTTTGTTTTCAATATGCAGAGGCAAGATATTTTTGAAGAAAAGAAAGATGGGGAAGTGATTGATATAGAGGCAGGGTGGCCTTGAACAGGCTGTCAAGCTACAGGGGGAAGGCTGGAGTGGAGGGGAGGCAGATGCTGGGGGAGATCAACCGAAGGACTTGTATGCATACATATGAGCATAACCAATGAATGAAAGACTCTGGGATGGGGAGGGGGGCAGGTGGGGACATGTGCTGGGGGGTAAGGGAGACTGGCGGGAGGATATTAGGGGGAGGGAGGAAAACATGTACTACTATTAAATATAAGTTATATTGTAAATAAAATTTAAAAAAAAGAAAAAAAAAGAAAATGGTGTTGTTTTTACATTGAAATGAATAACCAAGAAAACAAATCTTTCAGTCCATTCCAATAATAGCTTTCTTATTAATAGTTGTCTGAATATGTATGTGTGTGTGTGTGTGTGTATACATGTACATTTACATGTAAGTATGTATCTTTTTGCTATTGCATTTGATTTAAAAAAATGTCTTGGTCTTAGAAGATGTGTCATCATCCTACAAGAGCAGCAGCTCTGCACAGTGTACCGTAGGAACTGTTATGACATGCCTGTTTCCATAGTTACCATAGCGAGTGGGGAGAAGTGTCTGTCAGGGACCAATTTACCTCTTCATACAGGCACTGCCACCAAAGAGAAGACATAGTGCCCATAAATCTTAACTAGGACCAAAAATGGAGCAATAATAAGCATAAGAAAATTACCAAGGACCACCACAAAAATTGTAACATACACTGAAAGCCATCTATAAATGAATGTGCTTCACCACACACACACACACTCTCTCTCTCTCTCTCTCTCTCTCTATTTTCAACCTGACTTAAACTGGTGATTAAGACAAATTTAAAAAATTATTTCTTTTGCCTTGGACAGTGTTAAATATAATAGTCACTAATAATATTTTTTAAATCCTTGAATTAAGAGCAAGTGTAGTTGATAATGCCACAAGTAAGACTATTGGCTTCTTTGTCTTCTTTAATAAAAATAATTCTGCTAAAATAATATAAATGAAATGCAAATCTTTTAACAGCTATAGCAATTAAAATCACTGAGGAAGAATTCATTCAGAGTGGCACAATATGTAGAAATAAAATTTCCCTTAATTTAAGTTAAACTAACTGGAACATCTTTAATAGTGGTAATTCAAAGAAATTTTTTTTAAAAAGAGAGCTACAGAAAAATAGTTATAAAATATTTTAACAGCAAGTACAAGTGCCTTTTTATTCACTGAGACAACCCAAAGCATTCTGTAATAAACATAAAATCGTTAAATAATGAACTCTTACTCATCAGGTAATATGAAATTAAGGCCCAATTGACAGAAATATAAAAATTTAGATGGGAAAGTAAAAGACTTGTAGATTTAAGAATAATTTTCAAAATATGGCTACCTGTTAATTCTAGGTGTTATAAAGACATATTTTATAATAATTCATGTTGACAATGAATGAGTTCATGTATGTGCATTCACTGAGAACACAGCTAAGACTGAATACACATCACTAGTCACACTAAGGCTGCTATGCTCTGCTTATTTACATCTTCTGTGCTTGGAAGCAGCTTGTTCATTGTTGATTATTCTGGGTGTAGCCCTAGAGAGCTTGTAAACAACATTATATCCAGGATTATAAAAGGGTTTGAAGGTACTCATACCTGCGGATTGGATCCATCAAATCCTTCCTCATAAATGATTTTCTGAATAAACTGAAGCAGCTTTATGTAGCCAGGGGTCAAAGAACTGTTGGTAAGAAGTGGTTTAAATACATAAATGGGTTTTATTAAACAGGAAATACAAATGTAAGCTAAAACAGTAAGTACATAACGAAAACATATACATTCATGAGATTTTTTAAATATAATTTTAAAATGAGCCAAAATAGTATAAATATTATAAGAAATAAAGTCAATACATCCAGGGAACAAGATACAATGCCTTATATTAACTAGCTCAGTGTTCTTGACATCCTGGGAAGATAAAAATCTGTGGAGACTGAGATGACTTAATTATGTCAGGCTTAGTTACCTCGAAGAAAATTAATGATTTAATGAAGCAACCTAAAAGATGAAGCCACTATAGCTTTTCAGGAGTAATCATAGATAATTAACACACAGTTAATGAACTGCCTTGCCAAGTATTCCTGAATCAATGTGCTGATCACCTGAGCTTATCTTCCATCAAAGTTTTAATTTTCTTAGAACAAATTGCTAAAATAATATTAATTCAAAACCTGAATTAAGACAAGTAAATATAAACTCCATTTCATTTGTATAAAAGACAATAAAATAAATGTGTAAATATAAGATGACCTACACAAAATTATTTCCCACATGAATATTAGCCCTAATGTCACTATTTTAAAATACTTTACAAATGCTATAAAACATTTCAAAGAAAATTTGGTAAGAATGAAGAAAATCTGCTTTAACATTAACTGAATTTAGGCTTCTTCATAATGGACAACCTGTGTGCTATGGCTGAACATTAAATGTCATGATAATGAGTCCTGGAGCACAGCTAGTTCCTAAACATGAAAGTGCCTAATGTTGTAGAAGCTGTGGGTGACCTTAAAAATATAAAAGTATCTGCTTTACTGTGATCCTAAATGAAATGATCACAAAGGCAGAGGAAATGCCCTAAAAAAGGACTAAATATAATTAGAAGCAACATGCAACATTAAGAATGTAAGTTAGTAAATATAGGAGAATGCACAGTGTGCCAAATCAATGGCCAGTGGTTCAGAAAAAATATATGCACATCTCTGTAAACACTGTATTGAACATTCACATCTACTCCAAAGTACCTACTTAACAAAAACAAAAAAGAAAACCAAGAGAAAATAACCCTATTCTTTGCAAAACAAACATGACTGCAACTGAAGGATGTGGTGGTATAATTATTTCTCAGAGTTATTTCTCCATTTGCAGTGAAAATACAACAAATTACATGAACACATTTTTCTATTTCCATGAGTGAGAAAATGTGTCTTTAAAAATGATATTCCATAGGGCAATGATGTGATTATTTCATATCTTACCATATATTTGTCCTGGCTAGCTCTACTTTCTGAACACAGCAGATTTAATTCTTATCTGGGTCAATTAGCTTTGCACAGGGGGTAAAATCTGCTCCAAGGTCCCAGATTATGAAATGAATTCCAGCCAACCATTTGATGAATGTCACTATGGGTTAAAGGAGTATGGATCAAGAATATACCCACTGCATCCTAATCTACCAATTATGAATCTACCAAAGAAAATTATTTCATACATGTGAAGACTTTTTAAAGCATTTCATCTCTGCCCATAATTGCTTATTAATAAAATCTGCTTAAGTACTTGCTAGTAAATTTGCTACCTGAAGGTACATTATCAATAACACATACATAAATTACTTCCTAGTTTTTTTCGGTTGCCATCATTTATCCAGATAACATGATCTGCTATTTTATATTCTTACCATCTGTTAAGATAGCTATTAGTAGATCTGAGAATCTCTTCAAAAGTAAAGGGGTTTCTTTCGATATAAGAACAAAAATGGACATAAAGCCAATAGATCACAACCTATTCCCTTATTTAACACAGATAAAATAATCTCATCAATAATGCTTAGAACTTGATAAGTAAAACAAATTTATCCAAGCTCATTAAATTTGTAGGAAAATAAATACTGGTAAAATAAAATTGGGAAAGAAAATCAACACATTGAGGATATTCATTCTTACATACATAAAATTATACCATTTAAAAATGAACCAGTTTATGTGGGATTGACATTAAAACACTGAGTATTGTTAATCTCTATGAGATACATTTTTGTATAAGAAATATTTGTAATAATATTTTTGGCTGAAAATAATTATCTTCTATTGTCATCTAAATTTATTTTTTATTAAACCCTGTTAATTTTGAGAATGTTGCCTTTTTGTTGTGACTGTTCAACAGTCTAGTAATTTATAAAGAAGGAACGAGCAAGAAGGAACCCCAACTATAAATACGAACATGGCTTCCTTATGTTTCCAAACTCTTAACAAAGATTAGGCTATCAAAGTATTTATGATACGTTCCAAAGGCACTACATTTCAAATTATGTATGCTACTTTATGTGGTTCATAATTTTCAACAAGGTTTATAGTGAATGGTCTATTCTTAAGATACCACAATATTTTTGCAACTATAATAGTACAAAGAATAAGAAAGTTATTAGAAATTTAATTTTTACTTTTACATATAAAGCATTTAAATTTTTCTTTAAAAATTACATGTATATTTCTCATGTGTCTAATGATATTACCATGCCATGCTGACAGGAATTTATTTCTTTATATTAATATACAAACACGACACAAATGTAAATTTATATATTGCTGACCAAGTTTAACAGTTCTAAAAAGTAGACAGAAAAAAATTGAGTGCTTATCAATATCAGCAAGAAGTCTAAGGGACATTCTGTATCAGAGATCTTTAATTTATATCAACAAATAGCCTTGGTTTTCTTGTAAAATTTTTGTCATCCTATCTAATAAAGAGGGAATATGCTAATTGAACCTCAAACCGTCACAAAGATGGCAGTGGCCATAACCACAAGATGGTGGTACCCAGTTCCCTCAGTTTCAATGGGGTGGCAAGCACGTGGCAAGGCGTAGAGCACCTTGGGCACCTGCCTCTGGAGTCCCCCAGTGCCCTTAGCCCCCCAGCTGTCCAGGGCCGGCCTGAGGCACAGGCAAGCCACAAATGGCAGCTGCCCAGGTGCCCAGGGCCACCCAAAGCTCAGGTAATCAGGGCAAGCCGAGGCTTGCGCTGCCGGCAGTGGCAGCAGCAGAGGTGTGATAGGGTGTCACCGTCCCCTGATTGCCAGGTTGCCTCCTGCCCCTGAGGACTCCTGGACTATGAGAGGGGGCAGGCCAGGCTGAGGGACCCCCACCTCCAGTGCATGAATTTTCATGCATTGGGCCTCAAGTTAAGAGATAATATCGACTGTAAGAAAATGAATCAGCTGTAGTATATCTAGAAAAGAAATCAAGTAGATAATTACATTTGTTTCTCAAACAATGAAGGAATGCTTACAAGTCTTAATGTGATCAAAGAATAAATGTACCACTGTTACCCTTGTAATTAGTTAGTTAATATTAGTAATAGGAAGAGAGCAAAGGGAAGGCCAGACACTATAAGCATGGTCATCTGGGTAGCTTCACCAGGAAGCTGTACCTTTATACTGCCTAGGAAACCATGGGGCCATCCTCTGCAAATCACTGGGGGAAGAGGTCCAGTGAAGGGGAAAATGGGCATATTTGCAGTGAAATTAGAATGATGTAGGTAAGGTACTTGCTTGTCAGTCTAGCCAGGGGAACAAATATTATTGGCTAGGAGGGTGAGTCCATTGCAAGTATGAGAAATATATACAAAGATAAAATTACGTATATTTAAAATTAACTGAGTAAAATGTTTATTCAGCTTAGCAAGCTCAGTTTGTTTCTAACAAGACCACTTGGATTTAATTTTAATGTTATCAGCTGATAAAATGTCTGGTACATAATAAACACCCAAAATGTTTTGCATCACTGTCATAACACCTGATCACTACAATAACCTTGAGAAGTTAGTACAGTCCTTAGCTCCATTTTATGGTTGAGAAAATAAGACCCATTAGAAGCTAAGTGATTTGCCCAAGGCTGTTGCACAACAATTAAGTGACACTTAAGACTCAAGTTTTCTAAAATTTGAAGTTATTTACATTTTGGCTAAACTAAGATAAAACCTCAAAGTGAGATCCAGATTCAGTGAAAAGTCTGTGGGTTCAAATAAATATGTGGTCGAGATGAGGTTTGAACATGGCTCCATTAATCGTAATCAAATAAAATAAGGTGTACAGATTTAGGAAGATATTCCTCTTAGTTGTACAGACATTCACTCATATTAACTTGGCAATATTAAAAAATGCAGATTTACAAATGTATAAACTAGATACCAGAATAACCCAGTGAACTGTCTAATGAAGATTATGGGTTGTAGTATGATCTCTAGCAACAACTCTAGTTAAATCTGTTACACGTGGCAAAGTGTTTAATTTTTCAGTTCTGGGCTTCCAGTTTTCCTCATCTGTTAACTTAAGGAGTTGCATTAAATATCTGTTGTCCATATTGACTTAAAACTATATGGCTCAAGAATGACAGTTTTCTTTTTTAGGAATAATTTTTCTCATTTAAAATGATCCATTGCTGTGCTTTAAAAAATAGAACTTCTAATTAATGACTTAACTACTTGATAGAAACATGTAATAAAGAGAAACTATTATCCCTACCAATTAAGATCCATTTAAAGTGAAGATGAAGCATTTTTGAAATTATTACCCAAATCACTGAGAAAATACGATTTGTATTAACAACAACCTATTTACACATATATTTCAGGTATTCACCTATGACAAATAGTGAGATATACTTATAAGGCAATAGACACAGTATCAAATGTCTTCACTGTGTAAAATAACTAGTTATATTAGCATATACTTTGCATGTGACTATAAAGACTGTGAAGTCTATTCACAAGTAATTATCAAGTTAAAAATTCCATTACTATTACCCTGAAGGTTATCATTTATTATTTTTCTTTCTTATGCTTAACTGCATGTGTAGGCTAAACAACCCACTGTGTGACAGGGAACCACTGAGAATGGTTATGCTCAATAATCTGTGTGACAGGAGTCACCAAGGAGCAAGAATAAAACTAATTAGAGGAAGCTATTCTAAGAGTTCTATTTTTTAAGAAAAATATTTTTTATTGATTTCAGAGAGGAAGAGAGAGGGAGAGACAGATAAACATCAATGATGAGAGATAATCATTTATCAGCTGCCTTCTGCATGACCCCCCACTGGGGACCAAGCCCACAACTCCAGCATGTATCCTGACTGGAATCAAACTGTGCCCTCCTGGTTCATAGGTTGGTGCTCAACCACTGAGCTACACAGGCCAGGCTCCAAGAGTTCTGACAAGAAATGTGGATGTCAGATTAGCACGGTAGGAGGTGACATTTGCAAGAAGTGATCAGCTCTGGATATATTGAAGATATAGCTGATTAGGTTTGCTGATACATTAGATGGGGAGGGGAAGAGGGAGAGGGAGGGAGAAAAAACGAGAAAAGCTAAGGGTTAAAGATACTTTATTGAAGAAATTTGAAAGGATATACATAGAGAGTATGCCTATGGGGAAGATGACTGGGATTAGAAATGTGAGAATGAAATGGAACATAAAATGAAAACCAAGCATACCAATGAAGATAGCATGCCAGCATGCTGGAATGGTCAACTAAATTCTGTGTACCTGAAGACCCTTGAAATATAAAAAGGCAAATACGGAAGCAGGTAATTTCTCTTTATTGGCCAAAATGAGGTTCAAGATAACAAGGCCTGTTCAAGTCCTCGGGTGAAGGTGGCACTGCTAACATGGGGCCTCCATTTCCCTTTGAGGGACGCGGCCTGCATGAGGCTGGATCAGCCCTGCCATGGCTGACCTAGGCAAGGAACCCCAACGGAAGGCTGTGGAGATAGGCAGCACCATGGTCCACTCCAGCCCCTGTGACTTATCATTAGGTGATTTGATCCAGACCAAGAGAAAGGGAAGTCCACCCAAGTTCATGCACAGATTTTTAAGAAGTGTTTTTATATTTTATTTATTTTGAAATATGTAAAAATAAATTGAAATATCAATGAGAAATTGTAATGATGAGAATCATTGATTTGGCTGCCTCCTGCACACCCTACATTGGGGATCGAGCCCGCAACCCCCGGCATGTGCCCTGACTGGGAATCGACCTCCTGGTTCATAGGTCGATGCTCAACCACTGAGCCATGCCGGCTGGGCCATGAACAGATTTTTCATGGCAGCCCTACAGAGGGCTGGGCTAGCAGAGGGCTATTAAAGCCATATACAGGAAGGTGCAATTTGCTCATCAGATAAGAATGAAGGTCATGAAACTGAGAGGAAGTATGGCCTAAGGTGCAAGGACTTAGGTTGAATATGTCAGACTCTGAGAGTGACATTGGTGGCTCTGATGTGAAATTCAAGCCTTCTTCAGATGCCAAGGAGGAAGTTATCAGTGAAGAAATAAACAGTAGAGTAGGAGATAGTGAGAGTGAAGGCCTGCTCAGCTCTGTCAAAGCTGTTGCAAAATGGAAGAGAATGGTGATAGGAAATGGGAAAGTTCAAGGGAGAAAATGCCCCAATCACCAAAGAAGTAAACTGGCATCTGAAACCAGGAGTGCTTTGAGGGCTTTCTCTACCCCTCAAAGTTCTGGATCCCAAGCCCACATTAGTGATGATAGCAGTCGCCCCACTGTCTGTTATCACCAAACGTTAAGAATGGTTTGAGGAGGAAAAGACAAGTGCACAGGAGGCGCCCCATCATTCTGATTTTGATGCATCTACACTCTATGTGCCTGAGGATTTCCTTTATTCCTGTACTCCTGGGATGAGGTAGTGGCAGATTAAATCTCAGAACTTTGAACCTGTCATATTTTATAAGGTGAGGAAGTCTTGTCAGTTTCACTACCTGGATGCTCTTATTGGAGTCAATGTATGAAAGGCAAACTGGGCCCATTTTGGTTTACCTGAAACTGCATTTGGCTGATACTCAGACTCTCTGGCCCAGAAGGGCTAAAAAGTAGAATGAGTGGAACAGACTGAGACCTGGAAATCCTGGAGGCCTAATGCTAAAAGATGGCACATATAGTTAAGCATAATAAAGTAGTGAGGAGGGAGATTTGTATGGTCATTACCAAGTGACATACATTATGCTGAAAGGTGACTTCTATGAGAACTACAGTATCTTCTTAGCCTCAAAGAAAAAAAAGGAAGATACTTCTGGACACACTCGAGTATATGGTGTATGCTTTGTTGATGCCTCACTGGGAAAGTTAATCATGGGTCAGTATTCAGATGATCACCATTATCCCAGGGTTAGGACTCTAGTGGCACATTATCCTTTAGTACAAGTTTTGTATGAGCAAGGAAGTCTCTCAACAAAAACTAAGATGATTTTGAAGGGTTCATTACTCTCTTCTCTACCAAAACTACTGAGAAGTTGGCTAAGATGATAAATGTTGAACTGCGAGACATATCATTGAAGGACCACATGTGGTGACTATTCTATAATTTTGATAAAAATTACAAGAGCTGGCAGGCTGCTGTAGAGTGCATCATGATATCAGATGTCTTATTGTGCCTGGCTAACTATAGTCGAGGGCATGATGGTACTATGTGTGGTCCAGTAATTCTGTTATCAAAAGAAGATACTCCTGTCTTCTTAGACCTTCAAGGATCATGCCATCCTTGCATTATAAAGACTTATTTTGGAGATGACTTTATTCAATCGACATTCCAATAGGCTGTGAAGAAAAAGAGAAGAAAAATGACAAAGCTTTATTGTGTACTTATTGCTGGACCTAATATGGGGGGCAAGTGTAACCCATGAGAGCCTGGCCTATCATCTGTAATGGCCCAGATGGGTTGTTATGCACTTGCTGAAGTGTGTAGGCTCACACCAATTGATAGAATGTTTTTAGACTTGGTGTCTCAGACAGAATAATGTTAGGTGAAAGCACAGTTTTAGTTAAATTGAGTGGAATTGCCAGTATACTTATATATGCAACAGCACATTTCTCTGGTGCTTGTGGTTGAATTAGGAATAGGTACTCCAACAGTTGATTGGACAACAATAACAAACACAGTTGTTCAATATATGCTGAGACTATAAAGTGATATACATTGTTTTCTATCTACTACCATTCATTATATGAAAATTATTCTCAAAATGTTGCAGTGTGCTTAGGACCCATGGCATACCCAGCAGAAAACGAGTGTAAAGATCCCAGCCAGGAAACTATTATCTACTTTCTTAAGGGAGATTTTACTAAGAGCTAAGGCTTTAATGCAGCAAGGCTTGCTAATCTTCCAGAGATTATTCAAAAGGGATATACATAAGCAAGATAATTCGAGAAGAGGGCTCATTCACTGTAATTATTTGGGAAAGTTTGCCTGGCTATTGAAACGTCAGTTGTAGATGCTGAAGCTGTCCATAAGTTGCTGACTCTGAGAAATTACAGACCACACTGGAGACTCCTAGTTGACCTTTGTGACAAAGGTGGTAAACTCAGACAATGTTATGATCTAATCAGCTTTATTTTTTTAAATATATTTTTATTGATGGGAGGGAGGGAGGGAGGGAGGGAGGGAGAGAGAGAGAGAGAGAGAGAGAGAGAGAGAGAGAGAGAGAGAATGGGAGAAACATCATTTGTGCCTTCTCCATGCCTTCTACTTGGGACTGAGCCTGCAATCTGGCCATGTGCCATGACAGAGAATTTAACCAGTAACCTTTTGTTATAAGGGATGACACCCAACCAACAGAGCCACACAAGCCAGGGCAAAATTTATTTTTTAAAAATAAAAAAGCATGATGTTCAGCATATTAGTTCTCTCTATAATAATTTTCAGATATTATCTTCTTACTTTAATTATACCATCAGCTGATAAGCAGGTAGGTAAAATCCCTCTTCACACTTACATCTTGCCTTTACCACAGTTCAGATGTTAGTATTACTTTTAATACCATATACTTTTAATAAAGTAGTTTATTAAACTACTAAAACTTCATGACTTTTATTCTGAACTTCTAGTCTTAGCTAAAAACTCCCTTTCAAAATTCCTTTCTCATGAGTTTCTACTTTTAACTTGTAAACACAGTGTGGTTCTCTGCTTCTTGAGCTAAGATATCTGCATTATTGAAATAAAATATACTCTTACATGACTATGTTTTAGTTATTTCTTTTATCCCACTAAATCTTTATATTAAAAGCAAGGCTATAGTTAACCTGAGTTATTACCATACTTTGTGCATTGGTCCACTAAGTCACCAACTATCAACTTAACACCTGTGTCCCAGATTTAGGGAATAAAGAGATAAAGAAAGCACACTTGGAGAGGAACCAAGATGGTGGCATATAATGCTGCCCTGTATAACAATTTCAAAACTACAACTAAAAGACAAAATGGTCATCATCCTGAACCACCAGAGGGCTGGCTGGGTGGAAATTCTACAAATAGAAGGAAAGATAAAAGGACACTGAAACTTGGGGGAGCTGCAGAGGGCAGAGTTGCGGAGACCCATGGAATCAGAGGTGTGAAGCCACGTGTGAGCGGATAGGGGAGGCGGGTGAATACCCAGCTGATTTTCTTGAACGGGGAGGGAGACAAAGGTGTCACACTGTACTGAGCTCCAATTCCAGGCAAGTTCGGGGAACCCAGACTCATACCGGGTGGAATTGGACAGTGAGAAGGAAGCACGCTGACACTCAGGAGCTACCGAGGCGTGCGAGCTCTCAGAGAGGAGGCGTGGCTGGCTCTATAGTTTGGGAGGAAAAAACAACAACAAAAAACTGCCAGACTGTTTTGTTTTCCCATTCTGGGTGAGTCTTTGGGTATCTAGACTCATTTGGGGAGAAACTAGACTGTCTGGAAGTGGGCAGAGCTCCGGGCAGCTTTCTCTCAGAGGTACGTGCAGCTGTTGCCATGGGACATGAAGACCCGGGAGCTGTTTAGGGTGGGGCTGACAGGAAACTAAAGCTGCCTGCTCAGCCCAAAGACTCCGCCCCATCCAAGCTGAGCATAGAGGCTCTCACAGCATAAACACAACTGATCCTCACAGCCAATTGGTCTGGAAGTCAATCCCTCACAGTGATATCAATAACAATCTAGGCTTAACTACAACAAGACTGTGCAGCCCATAAAGGGGTGCACCAAGAGTATCCACTTCAGGTAATTGGGGAGGTTGAGCCACTGTTCCCTAGAGGATACCTACCACACAAAGCTACTCGACCTACTCAGGGAAGCAGCCAAATTGGGAAGACAAGGAAACAAATCACATTTGAAAGAAATGGAGGGAAAAAAATGACTGGACATAGAGTTCAAAACCACGGTTATAAGATTTTTCAAGAGGCTCCTAGAAAGGCCAATAAATGTAATGAGACCCTCGAAGATATGAGTGAAACTCTGGAGAATATGAAAAAGGACCAACTAGAAATTAAGCATACACTGACTGAAATCAAAAATATTATACAGAGACCAAAAAGCAGACCAGAGGACCACAAGAATCAAGTCAAAGGTTTGAAATACAAAGAAGCAAAAAACACCCAACTGGAAAAGCAAGATGCAAAAAGAATCCAAAAAATTGAAGATATATAAGGAGCCTCTGGGACAACCTCAAGCATACCAACATCCTAATTATGGGGGTGCCAAAAAAAGAGAGAGAGCAAGATACTCAATACCTGTTTGAAGAAATAGTGACCAAAAACTTCCCCCACCTGGTGAAAGAAATAGACTTACAAGTCCAGGAAGCGCACCGAACCCCAAAGAAAAGGAATCCAAAGAGGACCACACCAAGACACATCATAATTAAAATGGCAAGAGCAAAAGACAAAGAGAGAGAAAAGCAGCAAGAGAAAAACAGTTAGTTACCTACAAAGGAGCACCCATACGACTGTCAGCTGATTTCTCAACAGAAACTATGCAGTCCAGATGGGAATGGCAAGAAATATTCAAAGTGATGAATAACAAGAACCTACAACCAAGATTACTCTACCCAGCAAAACTATCATTCAGACTTCAAGGTCAGATAAAGTGCTTCACAGATAAGTAGAAGCTAAAGGAGTTCTTCACCGCCAAACCAGTATTATATGAAATGCTGAAAGGTATTCTTTAAGAAGAGGAAGAAGAAGAAAAAGGTAAAGATAAAAATTATGAACAACAAATACACATCTATCAACAAGTGAATCTAAAAATCAAGTGAATAAAAGATTTGATGATCAGAATAAACTGGTGAATATAATTGAATCAGGGGCATAGAAAGGGAATGGACTGACATTTCTTGGGGGGAAATGAGTTTGGGAGATGCAGGAAGAGACTGGACAAAAATCATACACCTATGGATGAGGACAGTGTGGGAGAAGTAAGGGCAGAGGATGGGACGGGCACCAGGAGAAGGGGAGCTATTGGGGGCGGGGGGGGGGGGTAGAGGAACATTGTAATAATCTGAACAATAAAGATTTATTAAATTTCAAAAAAAGGCTAATATGTAAATCCCCCCCCCCCCCAAAAAAAAGGAAAGAGAAAGCATACTGTTTCCTCAAGGATTTCCAATGTTTGAGGGGGAAGATGAAGATGTAATAAGACAAATAATTACAGTGCAATGTGATGTGTCCTGATAGAAGTAAGAACAGAAGTTAAGCAGGATAGTAGGGGGAGCATAATTACAATTTCCCTAGGAAAATACACAAAGTTCTATTTAAGCTGTTAAGGAGACTTGGCAGGAGAGGAAAAGTGGAATGACTTCTAAAATCTTAAGTATTATACCTAGCCTCTTTCCACTGATTTTCTCCTGTAATGTTAACTGGTAGTCTCAGAATTCAGGTAATCCAATTTAATCAATACAAAACTTTTAGCTAATACAAAAATGTATTAGTCATTATTAAGACAGATATATCAAAATAAAATTTTGAATTTCAAAGAAACATATCAGAACAAATTTATTCTATTTACTACCAATAGTATATGAACTCAATATTCATGACCTGACATATCTATAATTAAAAAAGTGACATTTTATAATATAGAAGATGTATTAGTCAGCTTGGGCTTCCATAACAAATACTACAGATTGGGTGACTAACATATTAGAAATTCATTCTGATGAAGTTCTGGAGACTAGAAGTCCAAGATCAAGATATCAGCAGGATTGGTGTCTGATGACAGCTTTCCCCTTAGGCTGTAGATGGCCACCTTCTCACTGTGTGGTTACATGGCTTTTTCTGGATATGCACCCAAGAAGAGCATGGGAGCTCAGTATCTCTGAATCTTGCTTAAGGACACCAATCCTATCACACCTGGGGTCCACCCTCATGACCACATATAGTCGTAATTATCTACACTGAGGATTTTAGGGCTTCCACATATAAATTTAGGGCTCACTAACATTCAGTCTGAAACAGTAGGTTAAGAGTATGTTGCTAGATTCATCCTATATAAAAAAAGCCTAATAAGGTAAGTGTTCAATTTTCCATTCAACCAATCAAAGCATAATATGATAATGATATGTTAAGGTCAGTCAACCACTTGCTATGACATGCACTGACCACCAGGACACAGATACTCCAACCTGTAGGCTAGCTTGCTGCTGGGGTCCGGCCAATTGAGATTGAGCGAGAAGGGCTGGATGTGCACTGAAGCCCTCCTGCTGTCCCTTCCTAGCCAATCTCCTGTGTCCCTTCCCGACCCCAATTGTGCATTGGTGGGGCCCCTCAGCCTGGCCTGCACCCTCTCGCAATCCAGGAACCCTGGGGGGATGTCAGAGAGCCAATTTCAGCCTGATTCTGCAGGCATAAAAGGCTAATATGCAAATTGACCACTAAGGATGTCCGACTTGACAGCTTAGGCCCACTCCCTGCAAGCTCCTAGACTATGAGAGGGTACAGTTTGGGCTGAGGGACACTTCCAGTGCATGAATTTTTCATGCACCAGGGCTCTAGTTAATAAATAAGAAAGTTGAGAGAGCATCCATACGCTGAACAATGGGTAATCTTTCTCATAAGGAACAGAAGTGTGTTTGGGTATACCTGTTAGGAAAGCTTAACTCAAAACGATGTCAAATTAAAAAAAAACAACAACTTAAGACTATAGAAATATGCTCAAAATTCATTTTCCTATCATTGTTTTGTGATTCAAATATTTGTTTAATGACAGTAAAATAGAAAAACAAAAATCATCTGGATAATATTATTATGATATATCTCAGGCTTTTATACTCAGGCTTTAATATGAAAGTTTAAATTGTATGTATGAACATTTTCTAGAGAAAAAAACCTACCAATAACTTTAAATTAGTTAATGGAAATTTCAAATGACCTTTAGCTTTTCTTACTGTAAAAAAACAACTCTACATGTTTCAACAGTCCTTTTAGATATTATGAAATTATGTCATATCTTCACCCATGACAGTAGGATACAACTATATCCTCTAGCTGTAATTATAGGAAAAGTATAGACAACTGTAATGCTAAGCTTTATTGTTTTATAAATGAACCAGGAAAGTTCATTTTAGTGAAATGAGCACACGCTTTTCATAAATTAAAATAAATCTCACATGGTAAAGTACCCATTTTGAAAATTAATTTAATTACATGTTTCAAGTTTAATTATATTTAATTAAGCATTTAGGTTTAATATGAAATATATGAATTATCAGTTAACTACTCTGAAATGAAATACTGCCTTGATAATTAAAATCTATAAATTTTCCTATTCTGTACGCAAAACTGCTACTTCTCAAAAACAGTCTGAAAATTCTACTTTAAAGACTACAGGAGACTGTACTCTCACAGCCGACCTAGGTGTTGGTTTTCAGGCCTCGAGTAAACAGGTGCAGTCTGTGCGGAAAAGAGCAGAGGTTTGGGGGACCTGGATTTGGGTGCCAGCTCGGTCATTTACAGAGTCATGGGAAAGCTACTTAGTTCTCTAACCTCAAACTTCCTATGAAATTGGGATGTTACCTGAGGGTTGTTGTGTTGAGAGAATTAGATAGCCTATGATCAAATACCTCGTACAGTGCCTGACACAAAGCAGGTTTCTGACAAATGTAAATTGCTCCTTAGTTGTTGAATGAATGAGTAAAACCCTTGTCTTTTTTAGCTTAAAATAAGTTTTATCATCTATATACTTTTAAATTACAAAGTATCACCATGTTATTTTTTATGTACTTATATTTAGTGTACATTTTATACTTTTTATTTCCCTAAGCACTCTGTGAATGGAGGCAGTATAGCATTATTGCTAACAAAGATTTCTGAGTCAGAAAGAACTGACTTTGAGTCCGGATTAAAACGCTTTCTATTTATGAAATCATGGAAAAGTTATTTTGACCTATTTTCTAAGCATGTATATATTTTTATCTGGTTCAGTGAATGGCAAAAATTAGGCACTAGTAAAAATCAATACAATCATTCAAACTTAAAAAATTAGTGATGCAGGTAGGACAAGTGAGTGGTATTGCACCCACCTCAATTTTTCATAGAAAGATATTTATTTTCATTGAATGTAAGGAATTTGCCCACGGTTAACAGAACAAGACCCAGATTTTAAAAAAGTTCTATTTCCTTTGTAACCCAGAGGTAAAAGTGAAGGAGACACGGAAGTCTTTTGAAGCAGGAAAGCAAAAAGGAAAGGAGGTCTTTTGACTTAGGTTAGTCCTGGCTCTAGCACTTCTTAGTTGAGCCTCACATAAGTCTTTTCTGTGAATTTGGTGTCTTGTTTTGGAAATGGTCATATTTACTTTCACAGGTTAGACAACAAAGGTACATACAGCAGACACTACAGTGACTGACAGAGCAGTCATTCATTAACAGTAGCTATTAACTTTAAGGTGACATCAAAACACCATTTTTGGGTAAGTCTGTGGCCATTGACTAGATGGGGAACACCATAATGAAGTGAAGAATTTCTTTTTCCAACAGATTTAATAAAAATAAATGTGATAATCTTCACTAAATTCTTACATAATATTTCTGGAAAGGAGACTATAATTTTTAAGTGATTTCAGTTCACAACTTCCTGTCTATTAAATCTCCATTTAATAACTCATCTCACTTTAAAAATAATGGTTTAACAGTATGGCAACAGACTCCATGGATTACCCTTCCTTGATCCAATTGTAATAGGGATAAAATTAAATATTCTTATCCTTTATAAATTATTCAATGTCAAGTATTACAATTTTCAGGGTTTTGCCTTAAAGCTAGTAGCATTATAACATAAGCATGTTTTGGTTTAATATTTAAAACTCTTCACTGTAAAATTCAAATTCTGTGTTCTTAAAGTCATCTAAAATACATACACTTTTATTTCCAGCATTACTAGAAATAGAAAACCATAATAAATAAAATATTTGAAAAAAGGTATTTATTTTCTGAAAGAGCACTGTTTGCATTTAACACTGAAATAGCCTGATTTGGAACTATTTCACTTTTTTTTTGAAAATGAAAATAGCAGGTATTATATAAATTTGGTGTCCAGACTTTTTAAGTTGCAATTAAGAGTAACAGTATGTCCAATAGTTACAAGACTGGAAAAAGAAGAAAACTATACCAAATAACATGTAACATTGCACAATTAAGGTTAAATATTATATAGAAAGTAATGTTTATTATAAGGATATGTACTTTTGACATGCATTCTTTCAAAGAATGTGGCAAATATGCATTCTATTAACCTTTGAAATCAAAATTGGATCATTAACTTACCAGGATTCATCATTAAGAGTTGAAGATATTTTTTCTGGAAGAAAAAATCCATGCCATTTTGAAGCCTCTATTAGTTCTTGTGGTATTTTTTTTGATACATCATAATAGTGACCAAAGTTTGAAGATGATACTGGTCCAGCCTATTAAGAAAATTCATATTTATTGTTAAAATTTTTTTTAAATTACTATTTATTTTGTCCTACACTCGGCAAAATGCTGATATAGTTATGCATTTTAATGTTAACAAAAAAAGCTAATATACATAGGTATTAAATTTCAAAGAAACAAATTTAAAGTTATTAGTCTAAAGCAATTTTTAAACAAATGTAAAGTTATTAGTCTAAAGCAATTTTTATTATTTTAAACTATATAGTTAGAAAGCAACCTTTTCATCTCCCATATTTCTTTACTCCTGAAGGTTCCCTAAGATTGATACAAATTTAAAACCTCCTTAGCTTTTTTACTCTTCATTATACATTCCTAAATTCAAAAATTTAATACACATAAGTCTCAATCATTTTTGTTTAAATTCCAGGTCTTAATGACAAATATGTAGAAGCTAAGAATTGATGAAAACTTATGCCAAATTAATTTATGGTGAGGGGTCCAAAAGCTATTGAAGTGCATTAAATTGAGCATCATTTTAAAACTAAATTCTCACAGACAATATGTATATATTATACTCAACTTTTCTTACAAGTTTAATTTTAAACATATAGAATAAAATGTACCAGGGTGCTCCAGATGGGAAAAAAGCTCAGAAAGTATATATAAGCAAAAGCAATTCAGAAATCTGACATAATTATTAGTTAATTGACAATTCCTCTTTTGTGCCCTCTACTAATAATTTCTCCAACAATTTTTTTTCTTAAGAAACTCTATGATGCTGAATTTATTTACATAAGAGAGTAAAATCCTAATATTATGACATTATTCTTATATTGCTTTGAATGAACTTTGAGCTGATTTCTTTCACTCAGCACATTAGAAACATATACACCTATATCCAAAGTTGAACTAACAGTTTCATATGGCAATAGTTTCTAATGAAATCTCTGATCTAGATTTACATAATTTCAACTGTCCTGAATGCTACAAAACAGACAGGTTTCAGAACATTCAACAAACTAGGTAGTTGAAGAGCTAATACACAATATGTTCTTAAATTATTTTACTAAGGAATTAACAACTTTGTAATTTAGATTAGAAATAGACATTTGCTTGACACTCGGTATTTGCATTTTTAAGAATTTAAGAATTTATATCCTTAACTAAATGCTTACAAACATTAAATTATACAGTAACAAAATAGAATGTTTTTAAGCCTAATAGAAACATTATTCTTGATTCAGAGCACGTAGGTTTAGTGTTTACTTTCTAAATAAAATGACTGTTCATACCTCCATAAGGTACTATTTATTTTCATTAATGAAGGAGGCCTATTAATTGTCTTTATCCAATTTTTCAATATTATATACTGAAGTATGGTTCCTAAAAGATTTATCATGAAAGTATCTACAATGAAAGTACTGACTAATAAATTATGACGTTAAAATTTGTTTCTTAAAAACAGGGTTTAAAGTTTTAAAATGTAAAGTTATTAGTCTAAAGCAATTTAAACAAGGTCTGTTCTTTGGCCTATAATCTATTCTTTATCCGGATTATAGTTCAGAATGTTTTTACTGCAATCTCTGCTAGAGCTCATCTTTTTATTGTGTAATTCCAAGCCCCCTTAATGTTTTAGAAAGGCCTTGACTAACTGAACTTTGATCTGATGTCTTCATTGATAAAAACACCAGGTTGCCCATTTCAGATGCAAATCCCTCTAAGGCCCAATAGAATTTAGTAAAGACAGCAAAAAAAAAAGAAACAAGAAGTTTCCAGGATCCTCTTTGAGAATCCTGGGGCACACTGGTGTCCTTAATCCACACTGCTGCATGGATTAAGGTAGGTGATAACCTTTCCAGATTCAAAAGAATAAGCAGAGTGCCTACAAACTGGGTGGAGACTAGGATTTGGTAATAATAAAACACCATGCAATAAAAGCTTGGTCTATGTCAGAAGCCTCTGAAAAGGCCTCAATGTACCACATTCCCAGGCCTAGTAGGGAAGCTTGCAAAAGCCTACCTGAATCAAATAAGCATGAATAATCTATTTTAGCAGGCTGGCCATGGGGAGAGAGAAAGAAAGAGAGACTTTTCTCTTCTTTTAAGTTTGAGTTAATAAATTTATTAGTGGACTGAAGGTTCTTGAAGTCCTGTGAACTCAGAGAAATATGCTAAATTGTCAAGAAGCAAAATATGCTTTTTAAGTTGCCGGTCTCTATTAATGTTTCTAATTATAATATTAATGTGATAGAGATCTCAGATTTGGATTGAATCAAGGCAGAAAATTGATTTCATGCTGTGACAGTTTACATATAGAACATTTATAATTCATTAAAATGTAAAATTTAGAAGCTTTTATTACAATTGTTACTATTTTTTTAGACATTGCAATTAGACATAAAAATATTCACAGGAGACTAAAATTTTTATTACTGATGAAAAATTTTAGTCCTTCAGTAAAAAAAAACAAAAGTGAAAAATAAATATACTCTTCAAGAAAAAAACAATTTTATAAGTTTTTTTCTACTCAAGAGACCTAACATTAACATATAATCAAATTTTTGAAATGCTGTGAACTCCTTTGAGGCCTAGAATTATAAAGCAAAAACTTGGAATATTTCCTCCAAAGAAGATAAACCAAATGCTAGTAGTAATATTAACAGTAATATCCCATAAAAAAACTCTCAATTTTACCAACAAAAAAGATACATTTAAAAAAATCAAACTATCATCAGTAACTAGTCGGTTACTCAATTTAATTAGAATATCTTGCTTAAGTTTACATTATGAAAACTATTGCGCATTCATAAACTACCCATTAACTTAACTGTGGAAGAGAATAAATTGTAATGATTCAGTAAAAATTTACTGCGCTAAAGGAAAAGAAACTCTGATGAGGGTCGAGGGAGTTGGGGGAAGGTAAGAGGAGCAATTCCCCGCCTCCAGAAATGAAACTTTCAGAGAAAGCTTCACCACAAATAAGCAATCTAAATAAGACATTTTCTTAAGAAGGTTACCATTTCTTCCTTCTCAGTGTGGTATAACAGAAAGCAAGAATCCAAATGGTTACTAAACTATTTTGAGCCTCCGTTCAAGCACCAGAATTAGAGCTAATAAGTATTTCTACTGGGCTGTTATGAGAATCAAATGCAATACCGGCAATGAATATTCTGTAAGTTGTAAACCATTATGTCAATATTATTATTGTGTCATATCCATTAGTAATCAGAAGACTCATCACTATCTTTTGTAAATTACATTACATTATTGAAAAAAGCATATGTGTTGTCATCCACAACGTGCATCTATCTATCACAGGACTGTTGTGGCTGAATCACTAAGACAGAAAACCAAAGTGTAATGAAGACTGAACATAATAAACCCCTAATACACTGTCATAAACTGCTGGAGCCATTTGTAGGCTTTTGCAGTAGAGTTCTACAATACTGAAGAAATTAAGTCTCAGAACATGCTATTGGCAAGCAATTCTTGGGGTGAGGAGAGAATAGGATTTGATGATTGGACAAAAAAGAGGACATATGCATTTAGGAGACAATTAAAGTCAAAGGACAAGGGAAGAGGTTTTTTTCATTTTTATTTTTGAGTTAATCCTCACCCGAGGATATTTTTTTCCATTGATTTTAGGGAGAGAGTGGAAGGGAGGGAGGAGAGGTGGGAGAGAGATTGGTTGCCTCCCACACAGGACCCCTGCCAGCCAAGGATCTAGCCTGCTTGCTATGACATGTCCATGACCAAGATCTGGGACTCTTCAGCACGTAGGCCAATGCTCTATTCACTGAGCCAAACCAGCTAGAATAGAAGCGGGACTTTTTAAAACTACACAACCTCTACATGAAAGTGCTTGCTTAATACTTTACTGAATTATTGTTATTTAGTTGCGCATATTATTGTCCTTTTTAGCATTCCCTAAAAGTGAACATGACTACACTTAAGACTTCACAACAACTTATATTAAAAAGCATATCTGATAATTCACACAGCTAGTTTTGGACTACTTATTTAATCCTTTACTCATAATAATGTTAAACTATATTTTGCCCAACCAAAATCCAAAAATCCCTGGGTTTTGTTGTTATTTTTAAACTGAAAATGGCTTGGTAAGGCCTAAAGTTATATAGTAGACTAGAGTCCCAGTGCACGAAATTTGTGCATGGGTAGGATCTCTAGCAGCTGCCATATGTGGGCTGGGGCCTCCCTTCCCCAGCTGCCACCTTCATTCCACACCACCCTCTGGTGGTCAGTGCATGTCATAGCGAGCAATTGAACTCCTGGTCAGTTGAACTCCAGAGGGGACACTTTGCATATTAGGCTTCATATATATTTATAGATGATGATGAGGGATCACTAATTATCAGTCGTGGCAAATCACCACATACAAAATTTCTGTGACAAGCAAATATACATGCTGGTAACCTTTCAAAGAAATGCAAAGAAGCCAGAAGATGATTTCTATATTCTAAACTTGACAGAACTTAAGTTGTAAATATAAACTTAAGTTTCACCATTGACTGTAAATTCAAAATAAGCTGTTGTTTTATTTGTATTAATTAATACAAAATAATGGAATTTCCAACTTAATTTACATACTATATAACTCATTCACTCATGTATTCAATCAGTAACTATTGAGCACCCAATGGATGCCATTAAAATAAAATAATCAAAAGTCCCTTTTTCTCAATGAGCTCACATTCTGGCAGCCTGCCTGACTGCCCCTAACCATTTGCCTGCCTACCTGCCTGATCACCCTTAACCACTCTGCCTGCCTGCCTGATAGCCCCTAACCACTCAGCTGCCTGCCTGATTTCCCCTAATTACTCACATGCCTGCCTAATCACCCCTAATCACTCTGCTGCCTGCCTGATTGCCCTTAATTATTCATCTTCCTACCTGCCTGATCACCCCTAACCACTCTGCCTGCCTGCCTGATCGCTCCTAACCACTCTGCCTGCTTGATAGCCTCTAACTGCTGCTTCTGCCTCAGCCCCCAACACTGTGGCTTTGTTCGCAAGGATGTCTGGAATGACGACCTGAAGGTTGTTTGGCTGTTTGGTCTAATTAGCATATTATGCTTTTATTATTATAGATGCCCTGAAGAAAAATTTGGCAGTGAAAGGAGGGGAGGAAGGGAGAGGAGGGGAGGGGAGAGGAGGGGAGGGAAGGGGAGAGGAGAGGAGAGGAGAGGAGGAGAGGAGGGGAGGAGAGGGAGGAGAGGAGGAGGAGTGGAGGAGAGGAGAGGAGGAGAGGAAGGGAGAAGGGGAGGAGAGGAGAGGAGGAGGGGAGTAGAAGAGGGGAGGAGGAGGGGAAGAGAGGAGGAGAGGAGGGGAGGAGAGGAGAGGAGAAGAGAAAATGAGAGGAGAGAGGAGAGGAAGGAGAGGAGAGGAGGGGAGGAGGAGTGGAGGAGAGGAGAGGAGGAGAGAGGAGAGGAGAGAATGAGAAGAGGGGAGGAGCAGTGGAGGAGAGGAGAGGAGGAGGGGAGGAGGAGAGCAGGGGAGAGAAGGAGAGGAGAGGAGAAGAGACGAAAGGAGAGGAGAGGAGGGGAGGAAAGGAGAGGAGTGGAGAGGAGAGGAGGAGAGGAGGGGAGGAGGAGTGGAAGGGAGAGGAGGAGGGGAGGAGGAGTGGAGGAGAGGAGAGGAGGAGGGGAGGAGGAGAGGAGGGGAGAGGAGGAGAGGAGAAGAGAAGAGACGAAAGGAGAGGAGAGGAGAGGAGAGGAGGGGAGGAAAGGAGAGGAGTGGAGAGGAGAGGAGGAGAGGAGGGGAGGAGGAGGGGAGGAGGAGTGGAGGAGAGGAGGAGAGGAGGGGAGGAGGAGTGGAGGAGAGGAGAGGAGGGGAGAGGAGGAGAGGAAGGGAGAAGGGGAGGAGGAGAGAAGAGGAGGAGGGGAGTAGAAGAGGAGGGGAGGAGGAGAGAAGAGGAGGAGGGGAGTAGAAGAGGAGGGGAGGAGGAGGGGAGGAGAGGAGGGGAGAAGAGAAGAGAGGAGAGGACTTTTATTTTATATGTAACAACAAAGGAAGGCATTCCTGATCAAATGATATTTGGGAAAACTGGAAGAAAATGGGAGAATAAGTCTCTGGTAAAGACCACTGTATGAAGAGCACATTAAAAATATATATATATATATTTTATTGATTTCAGAGAGGAAGGGAGAGAAAAATCAATAATGAGAGCAAATCACTGATTGGCTGCCTCCTGCACGTGAGACCTAGCCCCCAACCCAGGCATGTGCCCTTGACTGGAATCAAACCCAGGACTGAAGGAGGAATGAGAAAACTACTTATTAGATTGTCAATAATCTAAAATGTTTGGTAAGACACTAAATTAGTGATGGTGGTGGGGAATTAGTACTCATACTTTGCTGTGTGAAAAAGGTGAAAGGATTAAGCAAAAACAAACAAAAACACTACATACACAAAAACAAATCCACAGACACAGGCAACTGTATGATGACTACCAGAGGGAAGGGGCTGATAGGGAAGTGAAGGAGGGTAAAGAGGGGATACTAGTAAATGATAAATGGTAATGAAGGAGATTTGACTTTGAGTGGTGAACACAAAAATACACAGATGATGAATTACAGAATTGCATATCTGAAACCAATATGATTTTATTAACCAATGTCACCCCAATAAATTCAATAAAAATAAAAAATATATAATAAACTAGAGGACCGGTGTACAACATTTGTGTACTGGGGGTTGGGGGTTGAGATTCCTCAGCCCAGCCTGGCTTTCATAGTCCAGGAGCCCTTGGGATCCTTAGTGTTGGTCAGCCAAGGGGTCCTTAGTGTTGCTATGGAGGTGGGAGAGGCTCCTGCCACCACTGGTGTGCTTCCTGTGGGAATGCATGATCATCAGGGGGAAGCTCCTGCATTGAGCGTCTGCCCCTAGTGGTAAGTGCATGTCATAGCAACCGGCCATTCTGATGTTTGGTCTATTTGCATATTAGGGTTTTATTATATAGGACTAAGGGCCCAGTGCACGAAATTCATACACTGGGGTGGGTGGTCCCTCAATCCAACCTGCCCCCTCTCACATACTGCAAGCCCTCAGGGGATGGCCAACTAATGGCTCACCCCCAGCCTGCCCAAGGCCTAAAGCCTTGTTTGGGCACCCAGCCATCGCCCTGCTCAGCTCAGCCCCGGTTGCCTGTGACCACCCGACCCCGGGGGCTGGGCGCTCGCTACCACTTCTGCTCACAGCGCCCGGGGGCTGGGCGCTTCCTGCCACCGCCACCACACCGCTGCTGCTGCCGCCGCTTCTCTCACAGCGCCAGGGGCTGGGCGCTTGCCGCCACTGCCATTTCATCTCCACCCCTGGGGCCCTTGTGCCACTTGGTCCCGCCCCCACTCCTGATTAGCTGGTAGCATAGCCAACCAGGACCAAAGGTATGGTCAAATCTGCATGTTTCTCTTTTATTATATAGGAAGGATGGCTTTACTAACTTACTTACTCTGGCTTGCAACCCTAGAATAAAAGATTCCATATGGAGACCATGGGAAAAATGAAATAATCTATTTTGGTTTAAAAAGAAACCCAATTTGCTATAATTTCATTATTAAGAAATATGTCATCTTGATCAAATATGGTATAAATGAAATATTTAGTTATTTAAATAAACAAGTATATATTGTATTGCACTTTAATAGTTGTACGACAAGAGATTCCATAAAATGAAAACAAATTCATTTGCAAATTTTAGAAATGCATAGTTTGTATGCTGACTTGCCTCCATCTTAGGTAACAGCTGATAGCGCCAAGCTATTTTCATCTTACTGTTAAATTCTGGTATGTCATGATTATGTCCATCTTCACCAAGTTCTTTTTTACAATTATCATCAAGTAATGGTGCAGGAAGTCCCTAAGAAAACAGAATGACACATTATTGAGAAAAGGGGTAAGTATAATATTAAATGTGCAGTTTAAATTTTTAGCAATGAATTTAAAGAAAATATTCTCATTTTTATACTAACCAAAATCAACTGCTGTTGCAACAAAAGGTTGTGCTTATATTTTAAATTTATACACTTAACACAAAGTCTCAAATTAGCACTTACATACTATATCACATGCAATTATTGCTATGTTTGTCACAAGGTAAAAATAAAGCTTGTGCACAATTGGTTTACTGGTTTGTAATTCTAGAATTCAAAAACTCATTCACTGAAATAATGGGTGAAAAAATAACTAAGAATAAAGTCATTTATTTTGCCCATATCAATATTAGTTTTGCACCTGCAAGCTTATTCCTCTTCTTTAAAACATAAAAGGAGAGCTTAAAACTCTGTGCTTAAAAAGAGAAGATGAATCCCAATTTTACTTGTTTTTTTGGGAAGCTGACTTACTGAGTGACTACAGAAAACATAATGAAAACAATTTTTTTTAAAAGAAACACCCACAACAATATTTTTTTTGATATGCAAAAAGGTACTATAGAAATAATGCAAAGAAAAAAGTACATAAGTTTCTTGGAGAAGGAAAGCCAATGCAATAATTGTATGTTTTCTTAGCAAGAATCGTAAAGATAATGTGAGGCTGGCTTAGTAAACATGACCTTGTGCTGTGTCACTAATGGTCTAAATTTCAATCTTTGCTTTTCAAGGTCAGATGTTTTTATACTTAGAATCAAGTCAACTAATCAGCTGGACAACGCATTAAGCATCATAAATGGTAGCCACTTCCTAAAAGACCTCTAATTAGATTCGCATTTTAATTTATGACAGCATTAGAAACTAGTTCTATCATGTAAGCTCTGAATCCACTGCACCCAGAGTAGTATTAGTATTTTACAAAATATAAAGTAACTTCTTTTGCCAATGGAAGTAGATATTTTTAAGATGTACAGTATATAGTATGATATGGCATAGTGGTTATGAGTTTGTATTCTGCAACAAGATTGTTTGGGCCCAAATCTTGACTTTACTGTTTGCACTAGTAGCTTTGTGTCAATAGTTATGCTCAACACCTGCTGGACTCCTCTATGTCTCCATTTATTATCTGAAGAATGGAGGAAAAAAGTATTTACTTCAAGGCATTGTTGTAAGAAAAAAAATGAATTAAAAATGTAAAATATAGAGACTGCTGCATGCCACATATTAAGCACTCAAGTAATGCTCGATTGTATGAATTCAGTCAATAACTGTCTTAACCAAAACTCAGAACCATACATTTTGACTGTCAATACCAGTTAACAATATAAATGTTTGGATTAACATTTTTTTCCTCTTAGGTACACAATAATAACTATGACAAAAGAATAAAGTTAAAAAAACCAATCTCTCCCAAATAATCACTAATAACATTCCCAGCACATACTTATGTGTATACATACATAGATATGTTAGAAAAATCCTATCTAATAAAAGAGAAACATACAAATTACCGTACCTTCGCTACACTACCAGCCAATCAGGAGTGGGGGGTGGGGCTGTGCATGGGGGGGGGGGGGGCGGGTGGCAGGGTGCTCACCCTTACTGGAGGTCAACCGTCCAGGGCCTAAGCCTCAAACAGGCAGCAGGGTGATCGCGCCTGCTGGGGGTCAACTGCCCGGGGCCCCAGCCTCAGAGCATCAGCCAGAGGCTTGTGCTTTGGCTGGGGGCGAAGCAGGGCGATTACGTGTGCTGGGGGTCAACCACCCAGGGCCTCATCCTCAGAGCAGAGTGATCAAGCGCATTGGGGGCCCCCTGCCCTAGACCCGAGCCTTGTATCCTTGGCCAGAGGCTTGGGGCCTTGGTCGGGGTGTAGCAGGGCAATCACAGCTCACTGGGGGTCCCCGCCTAGAGCCAGAGACTTTAGGCCTTGGCAGGGGTAAAGTCGGGAATCTGAAGAAATAGGTGTGAACTGTAAAGGAAACACCTTTTCGCTCATTGGCTAAGCTCCCTGTACACCACTGGTAATATTCCTAGAAACTTGGGTATAAGAATCCAAAAAAGTAATCTAGGGTTCTACCACCACACTCCTGGAGAAAAAAACAAAGGTCTGCTGCTGGAGGGCTAAGAAATATCATATCCTTTCCCTAGGCAGTTTGGCTCAGTGAATAATGCCTAAGTTTGCCAACCGCTGGGTCCGGGTAATATTCTAATCAAGGTGTGTACCTAGGTTGCAGGCTCCTCCCTGGTCGGGGCCCAGGTCAGGGCTCATGCCAGAGGCAACCAATCGAAGTGTTCCTCTCACTTTGATTTTTCTCTCTGTCTTTTCCTTTCTCTTCCACACTCTCTAAATATCAATGGAAACATATTCTCAGGTGAGAGTAAAAAAAGAAAAATAAAAAAATGTTATATCTTATGAAAGACACATCTTGAAAATGCCTAAAGAAAGTTGTCATTTTTTCATGGTGAAGGAACCAGAGTCTGGGTTGATGAAAACACCTTGGTGGCTGCAGTGACTGGCAGTGGCTGCAGCAGTGGGGTGATGGGGCTGGTGCCTTCCCTTGATCAGCCCAGTCGCCTCCCACAAAGGGAGGCCAGACTGTGGCTTAGGCCCACTCACCATGGGGAACGGGCCTAAGCTATCAGTAGGACATCCCATGAGGTCTCCCAGTATGTGAGAGGGGGAAGGCTGGGCTGCGGGGACCCCTCCCCCCCAGTGCACGAATCATGCACAGGGCCCCTAGTCCTATCTAAAAGAGTAATATGCAAATTGACCATGCCTCTGTTCAAGCCACACCCACAGCCACACCCACCAGCCAATCAGGAGCAAATTATGCAAATAAACCCCAATCAAGATGGCTGCTGCCACTGAAAGTAGGAGGGAGGCTTGGGTTTCCCCGGCAATGGAGGAAGCCAAGCTTTCTGCCTGCCACTGCCGGCCTAGGCCTCCACTCAAGGCTACAAAGTTTCAATTATAGAAGATACATAATCCCAACAGAAATGGCAGCCACCACAGAACTGGGGAGAGAAGAGGCTTAGGGTTGCCGGGGCGATGGAGGAAGCCCTAGCCTAGGCCTCCACTCTAGGCTACAAAGTTTCAATGGTAGAACATAAATTAATCCCAGATCCCAGGCCTCTGCTTGGGTCGCTGGGGGGAGGGGTGTGTGGCTGGCCTGCAAACCACCATAGGCCCCTCGCGCAGGCTGCCCTACACCCCAAGAAAACCCCTGCCCTGATCCAGGACAAACCAGCCAGTCCCCATCCATTTACCAGGCCTCTATCTTATCTAATAAAAGAGTAATACACAGATTGACCATCACTCCAACACATAAGAGGGCTGCCCCCATGTGGTAAAAGATCCTGCCCCCATGTGAACAGAAGATGGCCACCACAAGATGGCCAGCAGGGGAGGACAGTGGGAGGTTCCAGGCCTGCAAGGGAGGGCAGTTGTGGGTGATCAAGCCTGCAGGAGAGGGCAGTTAGGGGTGACCAGGCCGGCAGAGGAGGGAAGTTGGGGGCAAACAGGCTGGCGGGGGAGCAGTTAGACATCAATTAGGCTGGCAGGGGAGTAGTTAGCGGGTGATCGGGCTGGCAGGCAGAAGCGGTTAAGGGCAATCAGAGAGGCAGGCAGGTGAGCAGTTTGGAGCTAGCAGTCTTGGATTGTGAAAAGGATGTTCGACTGCCCATTTAGGCCCGATCCTACCTGGTACTCTCAAGGGGTCCCAGATTGGAGAGGGTGCAGGCTAAGCTGCGGGACACCCCCACCCCCACCGCCCTATGTGCACAACATTTGTGCACCAAGCCTCTAGTACTTCCATAAAAGCTGAATATGATAAAATGCTATTAATAATTTTGTACTTAATTTATAAAACAAAAATGAAAAGTAAAAGAACTGTTGAACTGATCAATGATTCTTTGCTTCAATCAACATTAACATATTCTCCAGTAAGTTTAGAAATGTGATTATGAAGCCTATTAAGATGTAGGAGTCACTAGGTTGCTTTTTCTTATCTTTATTGTTTAAAGTATTACATATGTCCCCTTTTTTGCCCCACTGACTCCCTCCAGCCAGCCCTCACCCCAGGCCTTCACTACCCTATTATCTGTGTCCATGGGTTATGCAAATTCTTTGGTTGATCACCTTTCACCTACCCACCCTCCCTGGCCTTCCCTCTGAAAGTCTGTGCTCTGTTCTGTGCTTCTATGTTTCTGGATCCACTCTATTCATCAGTTTATTTTGTTAATTAGCTTCCACATAGAAATAAGATCATGTGATATAAAAGCATATAAAAAAGATGGTAAGCTGTTAACCAACTAACCAGAAATAATATCCCTGAACATATTTCCCTCCATTCTTTTACATATATTTAAAAAATGTATATTAACTATTTGCATATTATAACATATAGTATTCGAATTCTATAATTATGATATTGTGAGCATTTCTACCTTTCTGTTTAAAGTAAGATTTTCAATGGCTGCATATTTTATTATATAGCTTAATTAACATTCAGTTTATCATTTCCTACTGTTGAACCTTTAGCTTGTCTGCAGTCCAAGAATAATAGAATAAACATTGTTTATAATATATCTTTTGCATCTCAAAATTATTTTCTCTGAGATATATAAACATCTAGAAAATAATGCAAAAAACTGTGAAACAATTCAGTTTCTACCACTTGGCTTTAACAAACCTCAACAACTGGTATACCTGAAAAGCAAAGCAATAATTGCAGCAAGCAAGGAGTAACACTCTTATGCGTAAACAGGAAAATTTGTTGAAAGTCTTTAAAAGAACCAATAAGACCCTCAGACCCTCCATTTTCCCCTCAGAGCCAGCATACTCCTTCCTTCTCCCCGACTGTGCAAGAGAAATGGAGAGGTCAAGTTGGACAAACTCCGGAAGCAGGAACACTACAGAGGGCAGGGGTGAGACATCATGTGTAAGACAAGAAACAATGAAATCTTCAGGAAGAGGGGAAGGCAGCTTCCTCTTCTCATACACACAGACACAGCTGGCTCCCACTGCGAAACTCTTAGAAGGCCAGAAGCTCTCCTTACTCAGAACATGCAGGAGATTGGGAGATTAGATTCCTCCCTGGAGGAACTGACAAAATTAAGGGAAAATACTTTTAGAGAGACTCCATTAGCTAATCCCAGCCTCTAGAACTGTGAGAAAATAAATCTGTCTTTAAGTCAGATGGTATTTTGCAAACCTGTCATGGGAGTGACAGCTCCGAGAAACTCTGACCACATTTGGGGTATTTTGCTATGGTAGCCCAAGATGACCAAGAGGGATTCTAGTACCAAAAAAACAAAAACAAATGACTACTGCTGTAACAAATAGCTAAAAATATGAAAGTGGTTTTGGAACTGGATAATTCCAAAGGCTGGAAGAGTTTTGAGATGCAAGCTAGAAGTTAGAGTAGTTAAGGGTGATTCCGGTGAAGTCTCAAGTAAAAATGAGGAACATATTATTGAAAACAGGAGGAAAATGCAAGGAACATATTATGGAAAACGTTATGAAATGGCAATGAACTTGGCTGATTTGTGTTCTACTATTTTGTGGAAGGTACTGCTTGGGAATGATGAAAATGGATTTTTGCTGAGGAGATTTGTAAGCTAAGTTTTGAAGGAGTGGCATGGTTTCTCCTAAGTGCTTAGAGTAAAATGCCAAAAAAGGAGAGAAATGAATTAACAAAGGAATTTCAGCCAAAAGGAAACAGAACCTGAATTGGAAAAATCTTAGCTTGTCCATATTGTAAAAAATGAAAAAGCTTGTTCTGAAGGAAAAGTAAGTAAGGTCAAGGCTGAACAATCATTTGATAAAGAGACCATGGGTGTGACACTTGGGTTAAAGTAGCCATCTCCGGAGCAACCAAGATGGCGGCATAGGTAAACACCTATTGTTCTGCCCCGCGCAACAATTCAAAAACTACAACAAAACAACAAAACAAACATCACCCAAAATCAACGGACAGCTGGCTGAGTGAAAACTCCACAAATAAAAGTAAAGGTGGGACACTGAGACTCAGAAGAGCGGCAGAGCGCAGCCTTGAAGATACACATGGAAATAGAGGTTAGGAGCCGGGGACGCGCGCAGGCTGTAGGGCTGGCAGCAGCGACCCCGGCTGGATTTCTCCAATGGGGAGGGCGGAGATGTTCCACTGCATGGATTTTCCAGCACCAGGCGAGGTCCGAGGTCCGGGGTACGCTCCCTGGAAGCTGGGTGCGGCAGAGGTCTCCTAGTCTAAGGAGAAACCGGGTTGCTTGGGAAAGCAGTTTGCACACGTAAAGTATGCGACAGCACAGACGCACGACTTGCTCCCTGGCGATTTGCCCCCTGGTCCCGGAGACCACTGGACTGCTCTGTTTTACAACCCTGGGCTTAGACTTTGGGGGTGCAGACTCATTTGGGGAGAGGCAGACTTGTCTGGAAAGGGGTAGAGACTAGCAGCTTTCTCTTGGAGGTGCCTGCAACAATTACCACCCAACAGAGACCCGCGTGTGAGCGCCGCATAGGACGTAGCTGATGCTGAAGCTGCCTGCTCAGCTCAGAGACTCCGCCCATCCAACCTGAACACAGTCTCCCTTCACAGCCAATTGGCCTGGAGGTCAAACCCTCTTAGGGCTAACAACAACAAGCTGGGCTTAAATTAAAAAATACTGTACAACCCATAAAGGATTGCAGTAAGAGTACCCACCTCAGGTAACTGGGGAGGCTGAGCCACTGTCCCTTAGAGGATATCTACCACATAAAGCAGCCACCGTGCACAGACATGGAAAGAAATCAGATGTGAAAGAAATGGAGGAGAAAAGATGACTAGACATTGTTCAAAACCACAGTTATAAGGCTTTTCAAGAGGCTCCTAGAAAAGGTCGAGACCTATAAGGAAATAAGCAAGACCTACAAGGAAATGAACAAGACCCTCAAGGATATGAAGGAGACTCTCAAGGATATGAAAAAGGACCAACCAGAAATTAAGCATACACTGACTGAAATAAAAAATATTATACAAAGACCTAAAAGTACTCTGGAGCACCCCAAGAACCAAGTAAAGATTTGAAATACAAAGAGGTAAAATCCACTCAGCTGAAAAAGCAAGAAACCAAAAGAATCCAAAAAATTGAAGATAGTGTAAGGGGCCTCTGGGACAACCTCAAGCATACCTACATCCAAATTATAGGGGTGACAGAAAAAGAGAGAGAGCAAGACAACGAAAACCTATTTGAAGAAATAATGACTGAAAACTTCCCACACCTGTTGAAAGAAATTGACTTAGGAGTCCAAGAAGCTCACCGAACCCCAATATATAGGAATCTGAAGAGGACCACACCAAGGCACATCATAATTAAAATGCCAAGAGCAAAAGATAAAGAGAGAATATTAAAAGCAGCAAGAGAAAAACAGTTAGTTACCTATAAGGGAGCACCCATACGATTATCAGCGGATTTCTCAACAGAAACGATGCAGGCCATACGGGAGTGGCAAGAAATATTCAAAAAAATGAATAGCAAGAATCTACAACCAAGATTACTCTATCTAGCAAAGCTATCATTCAGAGTTGAAGATCAGATAAAGTGCTTCGCAGATAAGAAAAAGCTAAAGGAGTTCATCACCACCAAACCAATATTATACAAAATGCTGAAAGATATTATTTAAGAAGAGGAAGAAGAAAAAGGTTAAAATATAAATTATGAACAACAAATACACATCTATCAACAAATGAATACAAAAATCAAGTGAATTAATAATCTGATGAACAGGATAAACTGGTAAATATAACAGAATCATGGACATAGAGAGGGAATGGACTGACAATTCTTGGGGAGAAAAGGGGTGTGAGAATTACAGCAAGAGACTGGACAAAAATCTTGCAACAATGGGAGAGGACAGTGTGGAGGGGGAGGTGAGGGTGGAGGGGAGCTACAGGGGGATAAAAAAGGGGAACAATGTAATGAATAAACTGAACAATAAAGATTAAAAAAAAATAATAAAAATAAATAAAGTAGCCATCTCAGCAGAATCCAGGAATAGAGATGAAATTACATGGGTGCAGACATTGACAGTTTAAACTAAAGGGAACACACAAGGCAGAATGGAATTATGGAAGGCCACTGACCTTCCTGAATTTTTTAAGGACCCCAAATGTGATCAGATTTTCTCAGAGCTGTCACTCCCATGACGAGTTTGCAAAAGAAAAAAAGTGAGAGGACTTAAACATACCTGATTTCATAAAAAGGCCAAGAGACATATGAAAACATGCTCAAAGTCACTAATCATCCAAGAGATGCAAATCAAAACAACAATGAGATACCATCTGACACCTGTCAGAATGGCTGTCATCAACAAATGACAAGTGCTGGTGGCAAGGAGGTGGAGAAAAAGGAACCCTGGTGGAAATGCAGACTGGTGCAGCCACTAAGGAATTTCCTCAAAAAATTAAAAATGGAACTCCCATTCGACCCAGTAATCCCACTTCTAGGAATATATCCCAAGAAATCAGAAACACCAATCAGAAAGGATTTATGCACCCTTATGTTCATAGCAGCACAATTTATAATAGTTAAGATTTGGAAACAGCCTAAGTGCCCGTCAGCAGATGAGTGGATTAGAGAACTATGGTACATCTACACAAAGGAATGCTACCCTGCTATATAAAAGAAAGAATTCTTAACCATTTGCAACAGTATGGATGGACATGGAGAACACTATGCTAAGCAAAATAAGCCAGTTGGAGAAAGATAAATACCACATAATCTCACTCATTTGTAGAATATAATCAACAACATACACTGATGAACAAAAATAGATCCAGAGACAGAGAAGCATCGAACAGACTGTCAAACCTCAGAGGGAAGGCAGGAAAGGGTGTGTGTGTGTTGTGGAAGAGCAGGGACAGAGATCAACCAAAGGACTTGTATGCATGCATATAAGCATTACCAATGGACACAGACAATATGGGGTGAAGGCATGTGCTGGGGGTGGAAGTGGCACATGGGGGGAAAGGAGACATATGTAATACTTTAAACGATAAAGAATTAAAATAATAATAATAGTAATAATATAAACATAATTGAAAAATAAAACCATGTATTGTGAGCAAACTGCATTCCAGGCAATGTTACCTTGCCACTTAGATTGTATTTTCATTTTACTTTCACTAAATCACAGAAATAAACATAAAACTAGAGATATTTTTATTTGATTTTTTATTTTTTTTATATTTTATTGATTTTTTACAGAGCGGAAGGGAGAGGGATAGAAAGTCAGAAACATCGATGAGAGAGAGACATCGATCAGCTGCCTCTTGCACGCCCCCTACCGGGGATGTGCCCGCAGCCAAGGTACATGCCCTGCCGGAATTGAACCCGGGACTCTTCAGTCCCCAGTCCGATGCTCTATCCACTGAGACAAACTGGTCTCGGCGAGATATTTTTATTTGAAAAAAAATTTAATTTGAGCCACAAATGTAAGCCACATGTTTAATTTATAAAAGCTACATTTAAAACGTAAAAAAAGGAGAAATTAATTTTAATGTGGTTATATTTTATTTAGACTGATTAACAAAAATATATTAACATATAATCAACATTAAAATTATTGGTACATTTTACAATTTTATATAAAAATACCTGGTTTCAAGAAATTATAAAAGTAGAAAAATGAAGTTCATGTAAGACAGACATATGATTTAATGGAACAGACCAGTTGAGAAACACACCCATATATTCAGTTAATAGATTTTCTATATTGGTGCCAAGGCAATTAAATAGGGAAAGAATAACAACAAATTTTCAGAAAATGATAAAGTAGAAAAATCTTAATGGCTTTGGGGTACTCAAGGGGTCAGCAAATTATAGCCTGTATGTCAAAGTCAGCCAGCTCCCTGTTTTTGTAAATAAAGTTTTATTGGACCACAATTATGTCCATTTGTTTATGAAGTATCTATGGCTGTTTTAGTGATACAAGAGTAGAACTGAGTAGTTATAACAGAGAACATATGGCCTGCGAAGCCAAAAATATTTACTGTCTATCCTTTTATAACACTCTATTGTTGTCATACTCTTCTTTTCTAAAAGAAAAAATATCAGATTTTTGGTTATTTCCTGCAATGTGGTGCTTACAGTTTGCATATATTGGGTAGCAAAGATCAGGAATTAAAAAAAAACTAAAAAGCAGGCTTCATAAATTCTATATAGAAAATAAGCTTGGAAGTATAAAATTTCTCTACCTCTTTTAATTAATTGAATCAGGTTAGAAAAAAACACAATAAAGCAACTGGCCCTACCTTCAGACAAAAAGAACCATTTATTCTACTTAAAAAATATATGAAAATGAAATTATTACAAACTTCCAATACCGAAATATACTCCAGTATGTAAGTATATATATATTTTTCAACAGAAACATTTAACCTTATCCATAAGATGCTGCAATTATATTTGCTCCCTTTCAATTTCAAGCCATTCTTTGCCTACTGCTATATTAGTTTGTGATCTTTGTTTTGGCAGATGCACAAGCAAAATGTGATTCCTACAGTTTGACCCTTCTCACTTTTTATGTTCTCTAGGGCATAATAAAACCCAAGATACAATCCCTCAGCAGTTAATGAAGCCTAACCTCCCACCCTCTTAATTACCAATGCATTATACCAACTATAGACATCATACTCCTCTCTAAGCTATTTTACAATTCAGCAGAAGTACTACTGAGCTATTATGTAGCAACATAATCCGTGCAGCATGAGAAATCCTTCTTAAAAATAAAATCTTTTGATCCTTGCAGGTTTTGGTAACTATATAATTAATACTACTTAAGCATTATCCATGAATCAGCAAGTATATTATATTGTGTCAGTAAATATATTACTTTGTTGATTTTGAGGGTTTTTTTTTTAAGGGGGTGGAGGCTATTTATTTTCTGAAAGATAAACAAATCCAAAGATATTATTATCATAATGTGAATACAACGTACATCAAATATCTAACCTAAGTATCCATATATCATATATTAAAAGTATGTCTGCCCTTCACATCATCTGTAGTTAAATATTTAAAAATATATGTCATGATCTCACTTATATGTGGAATCTAATGAACAAAACAAATTGACAAACAAAATAGATCCAGACACATGGAGGCATGCAACAGACTGAGAATCCTCAAGGGAAGGAGAGTGCGGAGAGGGAAGAGAGCAACCAAAAAACTTACATGTTTACCTGTATAACCCATTGACACAGATAATAGCGGGGTGAAGACATGGGGAGGATAGAAGTGAAGGGAAGGGAGTCAATGGGAGAAAAAAGGGGACATTTGTAATACTTTCAACAATAAAGGTAAGTTTAATTTTAAAAAAGTATATGGGGGAAAGGCGACTTCAATTGTTAAGATATTGGGAAATGTAGATGACATGGAAATCCAGGGTATAGGTGATGTTACACACAGACATTTTTAAAAGTCATACATTAAAAAAAAAAGTCAGATTTTGAGTAGAATAAATTATCCACAAATTCACTGGTATTTGCAGGTTCGGTTGGTGAGATCATGTGCAATGATCTTCTTTAGTAAATGTTTACTGTATTAGGGTATAGAGTAACTGGTTTTTAACAAAATATATGAAAAACTATATTAAATAAACAGGTTATGCAATAATTATTTGAGTTATAGAAGGATTCTTATCTGGGCATAGGATTCTTACAAAATTCCTTTAAGTATCAATTGACTTTACTGAATATAAACTAATTCATAAAAACCTGATATAACTAAAACATTTCTAAATACAATTACACTAGAGGCCCGGTGAACGAAATTCACACATGGAGGAGGGGAAGGTGTCCCTCATCCCAGCCTGCGCCCTCTTCAATCTGGGACCACTCGAGGGATGTCTGACTACCCCTTTAGGCCCAATCCCGGTGGGCAGTCGGACATCCCTCTCACAATCCAGGATCGCTGGCTCCCAACTGCTCGGCTGCCTACCTTCCTAATTGCCCCTAACCGCTTCTGCCTGCCAGCCTGATCACCCCCTAACCACTCTACTGCCGGCCTGATAGATGCCTAACTGCTCCCCTGCTAGCCTGTTTGCCCCTAACTGCCCTCCCCTGCAGGCCTTGTCGCTTCTAACTGCCCTTCCATGCAAGCCTGGTCCCCACTAACTGCCCTTCCCTGCAGGCCCAGTCACCCCCACCTTCCCTCCCCTGCTGGCCTGATTGTCCACAACTGCCCTCCCTTGCAGGAATGGTCCCTCCCAACAGTCCTGCCCTGCTGGCCATCTTTTGGTGGCCATCTTGTGTCCACATGGGGACAGGATCTTTGACCACCTGGGGACAGCCATCTTGTGTGTTGGAATGATGGTCAATCTGCATATTACTCTTTTATTAGGTAGACTAGAGGCCTGGTGCATGGGTGGGGGCCACATGGTTTGCCCTGAAGGGTGTCCGAGATCAGGGTGGGGGTTCCCTTGGGATATGGGGCAGCCTGGGTGAGGGACTTGTGGTGGTTTGCAGACCCACCACACCTCCAGGCAACCCAAGTGAAGGCCCTGGTATCTGGGATTTATTTCTTCTACAATTGAAACTTTGTGTCTGGAGCAGAGCCAAGCCTTCTGCTTGCTCTGTGGCCACTGCCATTTCTGTTGGGTTTTATTTGTTTCCATAATTAAAACTTTCTAACCTTAAGCGGAGGCCTGGGATGGCCAGGGCAGGTGGAAAGATTGGCTTCCTCCTTCTCTGAGTGCAACTAAAGCCTCCTGCTCTCTCCAGCTCCATGGCTGTGCCATTTCTATTGGGATTTATTTATCTTCTATAATTGAAACTTTGTAGCATTGAGTTGAGGCCTGAGCTGACAAGGGCAGGTGGAAAGCTTAGCTTCTTCTATTGCCAGGAAACCCAAGCCTCCCTCCTGCTCTCTGTGGCCACAGCCATCTTGGTTTGGTTTATTTGCATATCCACTCCTGATTGGCTGGTGGGCGTGGCTTGTGGGTATAGTGGAGGTACAGTCAATTTTCATATTAGTCTTTTAGATGGGACTAGGATAGTGATAATAATCTTATAATTATATATTAAATTTAGGAAATAAAATTTTTACATTGTTGGAAAATATATATTCTAAAGTTTCAGGAATATTTACTGTCAAAGAAATCTCAATTAGGAATCAAATTAGGCATTTATCTTCATTTAAGAGAGCCTGATCAGTTAAACCTGGCTCAGTAATACACAAGCAACTATTTTTGTCTGATCTCATATTCTTTTATTTTTCCAGAATAAATCCAGCTTATGAAAAATGTCACAAACAAAAATACTTCGGTATTGTGGGGTACTATATAAAATTGGATATCCCTTTATTTTCATTAAATTTGAATATTACATCCTGTAGTACATTAGGTGTCAATAGAACAAAACTGATTCTTTCTGCTCATTGAGTCCTGAATAAAGGCATAAAATCCGATTTTCTTTAGTACCATAGCACTCTGTATATTGTAATCTGTTTTAATAATATAAAGGTAAGAAGTTTCACTTCATAGTCTCAACTCTACTTTCTACTTCCAAGTCATCTTCAGTTTAATACTCTCTACCTTGTTTCTGAAATCTAGCACCGTCTTTTAGATACACACACATAAATAACACAATTGACGTAAGACTATTTTACAAAAATGTAAGCACATTTCAAATGCTGAGTTCATTACTATTCCAAAATATTAAAAGATTGATGTGGTGAGCTAAGGCCACTTTCTGCACCTGCTCATCATTTTTTTTTGTTGTTGAATAAAACTTAAAATTTCAGGAAAGACTAGCCACTGAAGAATCATTCCAACACTAGTTGGAGAAGTAGCCCTGCCTTCTCTGGGGCTGTCACACCATAAAGTTATCCTTCTGTACTCTCTGCTTACTCTATGACCCTTTGATGGTGTGCTGCCTTCTTTTCATGGTATCCTTTAATATCTCACTTACAGGGATAATATGTTAATTTGGAGCTTTTAATGATTCTGGTTTTCAGAATTTTAAGTCATGTATCATTCACAAAAGGATCTAATTTTCTTCTACTTTTTTTTTTTTGTAAAAGCATACAAAAGAAAAATTAACTCTACTTCTAATATTCCCAAATCGGGCCTTTGTGGCTTATGTTCAAAGAATAATAATGTGCTATATAATAGTGCTAAGATTTTAACATATCTTTTGAGCATAACGATAACCATCAAGTACAACAATTCATTTTTTTATGAACTCAAAATAAAATTTTGAAAGCAATGTGTGTGATTTAGAAAGAAAACCTCCCAGATTTTTTAAATTTGGAACTTTGGAATGAGGTAACTGGGGTATTATCCCCATCTTAATAGGAAAGCTTAAGTGACTTGTACAAGATTCTGCCATTAGTTAAGTAGTAACACAGAAATTAAAAATCTAAGCCCAGATCCCATATATTTTCACCTTCTTGAGAATAAATATTACAGAGTATGGAATTTTTACTCCATGACTTAGTTACTTTTCTGCATGCCAGAGCCCACCCCCCCCCCTTTTTTTTGATTGGCCGATGCACAAACATCAAATACAAATGTGTGTTTGTTTTAATGTTATGTCAGAGATGGTTTTCACAATTTAGTGACAGAGAGTTGGGTTTATTTTCCTTTATACCTTTAACTTTCATTCCTACTGGAAAATAAGGCACACGTACTCTTTTAAAAGCTGGCTACAAATGTAGGTCACTGGAAGAAGTATTGAGCCTTTGCATGTTTCTTCTTAGTCTTTTTAGATTGCCAAAAAAGCTTTAATTGTAGCTGCCAAAGGAGAATTTAGAATTTTAAATAAGCTCTCAGGAGTAGCAAGGGGGTGGGTGGGGGCGGGTGGAAGAGGGAAACCCTAGGGTCAAACAACAAATTTTCGACTCAGCTAGCACTTCAGACTTATCAGAATTGCAAAGTGTATGTATGCTCTGATAACTTTCTGAACAAATACATTGTTGACAAACACATGAAGGGAACATACAGTGATTACAACTCTGCCTTCAAAGGGCTTGTCTAATATTTGTCCTTATACTGTAGACAACAGGTACATAGTAACAAAATAATTATACAGGAAATACAATAAATATTATACAGGCTAAAAAAGTAAAAATGCATGGAAAATGTGTTATGTTATTGAACATGCAACAAAGCTTGCAAAGTAGAAGGAACAGAATTATTTTTTATTATTTTAACATGATGCATTAAAATTACAACTATGAAAGTGAGTATAACAATAACAAAAAAAGTTGAAGAATTTATCTGGCCAACCAAAGAGTGTTTCTTTAACTTCATTCTTACAGCTATGTCTATTTTTGGAAGAACACAAAAAGCAAGCTAGCTCTGAGATATTTTTGTATTCTATTTACTCAGAAAGACCAGAATGTACTTTAATGTAGTAGGAGCAACCAAGTGTCCATTCCCTGGATTCAGAATTCTAATTTTTGTTCCATGATCAGTAAATTGAAGATGAAGAGCAAACACAGACTTAATCTTGACACCAAATTAACAGAAGGAAAAGAAACCTTTTTAATAGAAATTAAAACTTTACATTGTTTTTCAAATAATACTGCTGCATCTAATTCTTAAAGCAACTGGTATTTCTGACCTCATTTATAACCAAAGAATTCAATAAAGCAAAAAATATATGGTACAATTAATAAGATCTTAACAAATGAGTTCAGTATTTGAGTAAAAGGTTGTTATTTTGCGATATAAAAGAATGCTTTCAAATTATTAAGATAGATTTTAATTTTTACTTATGGATTTAAAGTCCATAAAAAATTCTGAAGATATAGTCTTAATTTTTATATTTCACTATTAACATCTTGTTATACTAATTCATCAAATATGATATGGTTCATTTTAAATGAATTGTTACTTTTTCTATTATTTATGGGTGGCGGACTTGATCTCTGGTATGGGGCATGCAGAGGCAGCCGAGTGATGTTCTGCTCTCACATCAAGGTTTTCCTCTCTCAAACGCAATAAACAGTTCTTCCCAAAAGAGGAAACTATCTGCTTAAGTAAATTTGATTTTTTTTAACAGAAAAAAATGCATGTAGGATCCCATCAGTGCATATATTAGTAAACATAGTTTCTATATGTACAAATATATTATCTTTTATATATAAATAATATGTTTTCATAAAATAAGAGGCAATATTGAATATATAGAATACAATCTAATCTATACCTGTAATATGTCAGCAGGGTCTTCTTTTGCAGATGCAACCAACAAAGTATGCCCAGTGACAATTCCTTCTGCCAGGAAATACTTGAAGAGCAAAGGAGAATAAGTATTATATTTATCCTCTTCTGTAAAAAAGAAAAAAATAATATAGTCAGAATCCTACCATATACCATGAACAATCCGGTGTTTTTATAGTTTTTCTCCTTAAAACAATTACAGGAGGTAGAGCAATAATTATGTTTTCCTAAGGTACAGTTAGATAGACTTATTTTGAAGTAGATACTCTTAATAGAGTATTCCTGACTTTTATAAAAATCATTCTCTATCTACTACACCACCTCCGCTAGCCACAAAAATGTAGAGGGTTATTATTCATGTGAGATTTGCAAATTTGCTGCTCCTTCTAAAGGTATGCTTTTCCCAATCTGAGAGCAGAATTGTGTACTACAAAAAGCTGAAGTATATTGACTTGAGGTGTCAGAGAACAGAAATAAGGTTGAGGGTTATAGAAAGTGTGAGCCCAAAATCCGAGTATGTCTTTTGTACAAATATTTGGCCACTGAGTAAACTTTCTGATTGCAAGGACCAATCTAGTGTGACCAGGCTGAAAAAGCAACATTGAAAGGTGAAAAAACTGGATAGAGATATTATCTACTGCTTAGTATACTAAATTGAGTTAATAGTTTAAGCCCAGGCAAGCTAACCACCTATTAAAACAAACAAACAAACAAACAAACAAACAAAAAACTAGGAATCTTCAGAAGAACATAATAAAATTCAGAGTCATTACAATGTTATTATTTACAATATACAGGTTTCAACCAAAATTACTGAATATGATCCAGACTAATGAAAACACACTCCAAAGAAACTGATTCCAAATAGGATCAAAAGTTGGATTTAAAAGAAAAAGACTTCAGCCCTGGCTGGTGTTCTTGGTGGTTAGAGCGTCAGCCCACACACCGAAAGGTTCACAGTCTGACTCCAGAGAGGGCATGTCCCAGGCCCCAGTCAGGGCACATGCAAGAGGCAGCCAAATGATATGTCTCTCACATTGATGTTTCTCTTACTCTCTCTTTCTTTTTCATTCTCCCCTCTCCCTCTCTATAAAACGCAATGGGAAAAATATCCTAGGGTGAGGATTAACAACAATAAAAAAAATACTTCAACACAGCTATTATAAATATATAATTATTCGAAGAATTTAAAAAATGTACACAAAGTATTAAAAACGTGTGGTTATCAACAGGTAAACAGAAAAAAATCACAGAGAAATGAAAACTATACAAATAAAGTAGATAGAAAATTTATACCTTAAAGTTATGATTCTTTAAATAAGAATTTACATGATCTCATGGGTAGATTAAAGATAGAAGAAAAAAAACACATGGAGGCAGATGAGCTGAAATTATGCAATCAGAAGAACATAGGAAAGAAAATTAAACAGAACTTGAGACGTGTGGAGCAAAATAGAGAAGTCCAACCAGTGTTTAATTGGAGTCCTAGACACTGAGACAGAAAGAAGCAGGAATAATATTTAAAGAAGAGATGGCCAAATATAGCCAAAACTTCCCCAGGTTTGATAAAAATATTCAGTTACAGATCCAAGAAGCACAGGAAACCTCTACTAAGATAAATGCAAAGAAATTAAATCTAAGAACATGATAATCTTTGAAGGTGAAGGGGAAAATAATATGATATACAGGGGTACAACAATACAATTAACAACTGATTTGTCATCAGAAACAATGAAGGCCAGAAGAAATGGTAATTAGATATTTGAAGAGTTGAAAAACAAACTCAACTTAATCTTGAGACCAAATCTTGACACTAGCTGTAAATTCACAAAATATATTAAAAAACTGAGGTCAGCCCTGGCCAGGTGGCTTGGTTTGAACATCATCCCACACACCAAAAGACTATGGGTTTGATTCCCAGTCAGGGAACATACCTAGGCTGCGGGTGTAATTTCCAGTCAGAGCGCAAATGGGAGGGAGCCCATCCATGTTTCTCTCACACTGATGTTTCTTTCCCTCTTCCTTTCGCCCTTCCTCTCTCTAAACATATCCTCAGGTGAGAATTAACAAAAAATTGAGGTGAAAACTGAGGCAATTCATCGACAGCTGACTATATAGATAACTAAAAGGTAAAGGAAAATGACACAACATGGTAACTTATATTTATAGGAAGGAAAAAAGAATACAAATTAATGACAAATATATGGGAAATTAGAAAACACTGTGATTGTGTATTATGTATTTATATACAGATATGTATGTGGATAAATTATTTTTACTTTGAATTTCATAAAAAATACAACTGTTTAAAGGAAAATTGACAGAACTAAGAAAATATAAACATATTATAATTGGAGATTTTATTATACACATCTTAGTAATTGATAGAACTGAAGAAAAAAAGTATTAAAAAAATAGGAAATCTGAACAATTTCATCAATTGCCTTAATCTGATTACATCACACAGTTCCAGATTACAATATTTACAAAAATTCTCAGGAACAGCTCGCTAATCCCCCGAAACCCTGCCAGACCCAGATTAGGTAACTCAATCTCTGGAAAAGCCTTCTCAAGGCTGGGTGAGACGGTCACATGCTTTCGAAAGCATCTTGTTAACTCCTCTTACAGCTTTCAATACACTTTATTGAAATTTCCCCTCCAGTTACAAGGTGCTCATGGCAGAGAACGCTTCTCAATGGTATAACCCTAGAATTGGACACATAGTGTATACCTAGTAAATATTTGTAGAATTAATTAAGGGAAACAAACAACAAACAAAAATCCACCTTTGTCTTATAAATCAGCCAGATCTACTGTAGTTTGCTGAAAGCACACGCTATCAACACACGCACATTATTTTTCTTTCTCTCTAATAGTTATCATCTCCATTTTTTCAACGACTCCTTTGAGTTACAAAAAACTAACTTAGGGATTTGCAAAAACACTATGCTCTTCACGCTGAAAATTACCAATTTTGTGAAACAAATTTTGAAGTTGTACAATAAGCATTTAATTAATCTATTTAGTGAATCCCTTTAACACTGAGCAAGCAAAAATTATAATGATGTGACAGAACTGCCAAACAGCAAATGTGGTTCTGGCCAGAATTAATAGTCTAATTCCTAGGTTGAGAGAGCTGATTGTCCTCATCTATTCTAGTAGGCAGCCAGACTGACAATAATATATTTCATTTGGGTATTTACATAAACTAAAGTATCTTTAGAATGGTGTGAGCAGAATGGTCAAGGGACCTGAAAGCATGAGAAATGAGATATTTAGCTTGAAGAAAAAAAGATCTAAGGGATGCAAGGAAGCTGTCCTTAAATATTTGACAGACTGTCATGTGGAAATGAAATTACACTTGTTCATTAGGCCCCCAAGGGGTAGACTGAAGCCAGAGGATGGGAAGAAGAGGAGTATCAATTTTTCCTTATATCGAAGTCCAAATGAGCTGCTCCTATCATTTCACTGAGACTTGAAAGTCAACAATGACTTTCTAATTATCTATTTTCCTGACACTTTTAAATCTTTATCTTATTTCATTTGTTTATTGCAGGTATGGCTGTGGACAATTTTCTCCGGTTAAGACACGTCTAGCTCTGTTTCGCTATTTCTTTTTTTTAAATTTTTTTATTGATTTCAGAGAGGAAGGGAGAGGGAGAGAGAGAGATAGAAACAATAATGATGAGAGAGAATCATTGATTGGTTGCCTTCTGCATGCCCCCTCCTGGGGATCAAGCCCACATCGCAGGCATATGCCCTTGATAAGAATCAAACCTGGGACCCTGTTTGCAAACACAATACCCAGCGAGTCAAACCAGCTAGGGCATGTTTCACTATTTCTTTAGCCATTCTTTAGATATGTAAACAGTTTATAAAGAGCTCTCAATTGTTTAGTATATAAATATGAAGTGTTTTTATTCTTTCCAGTCACAACTTTCCACTATGCTATGAACATCTTTTCTCATCTCTTAATGATATCTAGAGCTGATTCCTTGATTGTCTCACCACCGTTTCCGTTATTAAAACTTGGAACCGTTGCCCTGATCAGTATGGCTCAGTTGGTTGGGCACCATTGGTACATTCATTGAAAGGTTGCTTGTTCAATTCCTCGTCAGGGTACATGCTTGGATTTCAGGTTCAATCCCTGGTAGGGAGTCTGGAGGAGGCAGCTAAGCAATGTCTACATATAAATGCAAAGCTTATATACAAGGTTGTCACAATAGTATTGTTAGTAATAGAAAAAAAAGCAATTAACCTAAATGATTAAAAAAAATAGCATATCCATACAATGAAATCCTATGCTGCTGAGAAGAATAAAATATAGCTATATGAATGCACAAGGACTTTTCTCTAAGATGCATTAAATGGAAAAGGCAAAGGTGCTAAATGCTCCCAAGTATATTTCTTATGTAGAAATATTTGAATGGGCTACCAGGACACTATTATCTCTGGATATAGGGACTGAGGTATTGCAAAGACAACTTATTTTTTTCTGTATATCCTTTTGTATATTATGTATTTATTTATATAAAAACTGTAAATTATTTTTTCCATAAAGCCATTCAAGTATTTTTTATGTACAATAAAGATAAATTTAAAAAATGGAACAGATGTCATCATTTCTAGAATTCTAGTACAGGTCATTATAAATGTGGAATATTGTATTCTGTTCTGAAGTCAATGCTAGACTAGGTGTGACAAGAAAAATACCAGGATGAAAACCAACATACATAAAAACTAATTTAATAAACTACGTCTATTTAGTTTGGATATTTTTGATGTTAAAACAGTTATTTTCAAATACTTTAAGAGTATCATGTGAAAGAGTAGATAGATTAATTCTGTATTGTTAATACAGAGGGCAAAACTAGGAACAAAAATCAGTTATAAGTAGATGGAGTAAACATTAAGAAAAGGAACTTTCTGATAAATCATTGTATTTTCAACAACAAACATTGCTTTGTGAGGTAGTGAGTTCTTTTAACTAGATAATCTATACTCAAATCGTGTTTGATATATGTCAGGGATTACGGAAAAGTGATTGGTGGCTAGATGGGAGCTTTGATGTAACTGCCAAGGTTTATTTCATTCCCACAATTCTCCAATCTAAACTAAAAAAAGTAAGGAAAACAGTATTATGAATGTATTTTTAAATAAGAACCATTGTACTTTTAAAGATAAATAAAAATATGATTTATCAGTTTGTTACTTTTCTTTCAATAAGAAGACAATAATGATACAAATCTGAGATATATACAATGAACTTGTTAGCGCATCAACTTCTTAATCACTCAATAATCTCACTTTAACTATGAGATTCTCCAGAAAATCAACTGGCATTCATTTTCGTCTTCTTTTAAAAAATGCAGGACAGTGCCCTATGAACATTTTTAAGAGCTACATTATCAGATATACTTGCCTAATTTATTTCAAGCTCAGATCAAAGTTTGAATTTAAATTAGAACTTAAGACAATTTCTGTTTAATATTCCTTAATTCCTGCAGAAAGTTAAATACTTAATTTCAGAATAGAAAAACCCATAAAGCCATTATATTCAACGGAAAACTGACCAGAAAGCGGAAATATGTATGCTATACTAACCAATAAGAAGAACTGTTCCAACAGCCAAACCTCCACCTGTAAATAAAACAAAATGAAGAAAATTAATTAATTTCACATTACTTTTAGCATACAAGTTAGACTTTACCAAGGACAGGTTTCCAATAACTTTAAAATTGCTGTTGAAAACAACATTTTAATCACTTTTGCAATACTTCGCTTAAGGTGCTATTATGAAATAATTACATATTATATGTAATTACACACTACACATTACAATTACTTTCACAGTATACTGTACTATCCTCCATTCTCCTGATAAGGCCATGCAGCATTCAACATAACAGTGGTTAAGCATTTCAATGTTATATTTAGCACTCGTTAATAAATTAACTCAATAGCCAAGACCTAAATGTGCACAGTAACTTAACTACTAAAGAAAAAGAAATTCCACTAATCTTTATCTTCATATCGAATAAGCCTTGGAGAAAAAATTCTGATAATTAAGACAGATTCTTTTTTTCATTATAAATAATATACACATGCTCTGGACATGCTCTAAATATATTTAGAATTTAAAATAAATATTTTCTTTGTCATTTCAAATAAAAAAAGTCACAACCACAAAATAAAATTTCAATATAACTAGAAAATGTTATTTTAAGTATCTGAATTGGGATAATATGATGATGAACATATAACTCAAATAAAGATTCATAAAAAATCAATTTAAAGTCAAGTTTTAGGAAACTAGAAATACACTGAAAAAATACAACATTCAACTACTATTTTATTCTCAAAAAATTTGTAAAGTATTACTTGTAATTAATGTTGCAAACACAAGGTTACTTAAAAATAAAAATATGGCATGTAGTTAAAGTATAATTTAAAAAGAAACTACTCAGGGGTTCGGGGAGGTAGAATAGGGTATTCTATAAAATATAATATGCAAATTGACCAAACAGTGGAACCACTGATCGCTATGACACGCACTGACCACCACACCAGGGAGCAGATGCTCAATGCAGGAGCTGCCCCCTGGTGGTCAGTGTGCTCCCACAGGGGGAGTACTACTCAGCCAGAAGCCAGGCTCATGGCTGGCGAGCGCAGAGCTGGTGTGGGGGGGACTCTTCTGCCTCCACAGCAGCACTAAGGGACCCTCAGAGAATGTCGGACTGCTGACTTAGGCCTGCTCCTGAGAGGACATGAACTGGGCTGAGGGTCCACCACTCTCCCCCACAGTGCACAAATGTCATGCACTGGCCTCTAGTAGAGGGGATAAATAGTGATAGAAGGAGACTTGACTTGGGGTGGGAAACACACAATAGAATATATAGATGACATATACCTAAAGCCTATATATTTTTTAAACTGATATCATCCCAATAAATTTGATAAAAGAGTAAAAAAAATATATATATATATATATATGTTTTGGGGTCACCCAAACATAACTCATGTTCTACTTACTAATCACTTGCTTCCTATGTTGGACAGTTAATGCAGCTATTGATGCCTCTGTGTTCTGATCTGCAAAATGGGCTTATCATACTACATGTCTGGCAAGGAGTGATAAGGAAGCTCATGCCTGAGGAGAGCCAGGATTATACTAAAACTTAAACTGTTGGAAACCACACTGGTCCCCATATGCCATCAGCTATGGGCCTGCCAGAGAGCCCACCAGGGCGCCTCGCAGGCAAACATGTCTGAACAGCCTTCAAATACAGATGCTGTTTTAATAAATGGAATACAAACTCTACAACAACTCAACATTGTTGGACAATTGAACACAATGTAATTGGAATGCTTTACAGTTAAAGAAACAATAGAACACTAATTAAAAACTCCCCCCCCCCAAAGTATTGTAGTGGCAAATGTTTTATAGAAAAACTTAGTATGAAGAGTTCCTTTGATAGAGTTTATTTTTTTGCTTCGTAAGTAGCATAAATGTTGTTTTCAAATAATTTAAAATTTGGTAACATATATGTCACAGAGAATATGATGCAACATTTGGTGATTTTATGATTATTAAGTAGAACGTTCCAAATTGACTGAGAAAACAATAAAAAATTTTAAAAAAAACAGCCCTAATTGGTTTGGCTCAGTAGATAGACCGTCGGCCTGCGGACTGAAGGGTCCCAGGTTCGATTCTGGTCAAGGGCATGTACCTTGGTTGTGGGCACATCCCTAGGAGGTGTGCAGGAGGTAGCTGATGGATGTTTCTCTCTCATAGATGTTTCTTTTTCTCTCTCTTCCTCTCTGTAAAAAATCAGTAAGATATATTTTAAAAATAAAAAAACAATAAAAATTTATATATTGTTATGCTTAAGTGGTTTTGTTACAGAACTAAATATTTTAATTTCACATTTAGACAAGTTCCTTCATTATAGCATTTAAGCTATACAGAGGACAACTTCAAATGTTCTTCAAACCAAAAGCTTAAAACACAAACTGAGAAGTATATGAAGATAACAGCCATAAAAGATTAGAACAAAAAGGTTTTCTTTGGGCAAGATTAGGCTAAACATTTATATGTGGTACAATTTGTGCCATATATAAAGCACATAGAGACCACTAACTTTTTAATTCATTTTGAACATTTAAATTACACTTTCCAACTCCTCTACTTTCCCTTGCATATAGAAACAAATATTTAGTTACCTAATCACCAATTTATGTATATTTAAGATGAAATAGAAGCACATAAAACTCTGCAGTGGGCTATCCTTAAGTGGGTACTACAAAAAGATAGTTGTCTTTCTTTTCTCAACTGATACCTTACAGGAGGATTTAAGTTTATCTCATTTTTCCTGAGTCTTACATTCACATCTTCTCAAGTTAGGAATTTATATAAGTTTCGAGGCTTCATGTAAAGGAATACTTAGAGAATTAAAGATACTTTGTGAATGCTGTTCACAGTGAGATGATTGATAAGAACAGATCAAGGAATATTTCTCCAATTAAATGAAATGACACATAACTCAGGTGTCTGGCCCAGAGAGGTACTCAGTAAGAGCTACCCTTGCCATTCTGGCTATTATTTTCTGATTTAAACAAATCAGTGAAAATACGTTGTTGCTTTATAAAAGACTAGGGACTCAGCATGTGATTTGAAATCCTGTGGTGCCATCCACCCTCAAGTTGTTGGTTCAGTCCTACCTTGCTCCCCGGGCCCTGCAGTAGTGGCGGCCGCAGCCGGTCTGGCCCTGCCTCCCTTTTCCAGCCCTCGAAGCAGCTGCAGTTGCTGATCAGGCCCTCCCCCAGCGCAGGTGCACGTGGGCCCCTGCTGCCCCGCCCCCAACGATGCATGCATAATCTCCTCCTGTCCAGTCGATCCGTTATGGCATCCCGGTTAATGAGTATATTTCCCTATTATATATGTATATAGATTAATATATAGATGATCACCATAACAGTGAATGACTATGCTATAGAGGTAATCCTATCTAATAAAAGAGTAATATGCAAATTGACTGTACCTCTGATCAAGCCATGCCCACCAGCCAATCAGGAGCTGGGGTGGAGCCAGCCAGCAAGCACACGGCCCCTGGGGCTGGCCTTGCCCCGGCCAGGGCGAAAGGCTGGGGCCTGGGGCAGAGCCGAGGCAGCCAGCGAGCACGGAGCCCCCAGGATGGGTGATCGCCAGCCAGGCCAAGGCTGGTGCTGGGGCAGAGCCAGCCATCGGCCCCATTGCAGGGTGATGGCTGGGTGCCCAAGGCCTAAAGCCTCAACCAGAGGCTTTAGGCCTTGGCAGGCCGGGGGTGAGTGGTCAGTAGGACATCCCCTGAGGGCTCCCAGTATGTGTGAGGGGGCAGGTGGGGCTCAGGGATCACCAACCCCCAGTGCATGAATTTTGTGCACCGGGCCCCTAGTTTTCTATAAGAATGATACAAGCTACTATTCCTGATAATTCAGAGAACACTACTCATTTAAAAAGCTTCATGTACATTAAAATTCTCATCTTTGGAAATTTCAACATTACTTAAAACACCATAGAATGGGGACATTTCAATGACTTTTATTAACCAAATTAATATCCCACCAAGATTTCTCTTACAAAAGTAATTTGGTTTTTCTATTATGTAAATTACTCATATTAGAATTGGCTCTAGTAATGGTTGGTCATTTTGAAGTTTGGTCATTTTGAAGTAGTTAATAAGATGAATCTATCTTAACTTTTAAATCAAGCTTTTATTCTATGCATATGGTGTACTTACACACACACACACACACACACACACACACACACACACAGTAGCAGTTCCTCTAGTCTTCCAAATTTTAGTGTGGCAGACCTCAAATTTTCCCAAAATATATATGTATAAGGTATTTTGATATACCTCACTTGATATGTTGAAGTTCTAACTGTATTTTAAACTAGAATTTTTAAAAATATTTTTATTGGTTCCAAAGAAGGGAGAGGGAAAGATAAGAGACATCAATGATGAGAGAGAATCATTGATTGGCTGCCTCCTGCCTCCTGGGGATCAGGCCCCCTCTGACCGGGAATTGAACAGGGACCTCTGGGTTCATAGGTCAATGCTCAACCACGGAGCCACCGCAGCTGGCCAAAACAGAGGAAGTTGAAATAAGTTTGTTATGTCCCCACCAGAAATTTGAAACAACCAACCATAAGAGATATTTTGACAATATATTCAACCAAAGCTAGCTTTTAATATATCCTTAAAATCAGCAATCCCTAAAATGTCAGACAGGTAAGTAAGCAATTATATCTTTATAAAACATACAATGAAGTAAAATGGTCTTCTTTAATTGTATCTTTTAGAAATATGGAGACATTTTCTAAGTCTGTAGGCAAATAAACACTTGGTTTTACTTCTAGTCCTTCTTAAGAAGTATATTTAGCTGGAAACCGGTTTGGCTCAGTGGATAGAGCATCGGGCTGTGGACTGATAGGTCCCAGGTTCGATTCTGGTCAAGGGCATGTACCTTGGTTACAGGCACATCTCCAGTAGGGGTTGTGCAAGAGGCAGCTGATCGATGTTTCTCTCTCATCAGTGTTTCTGACTTTCTGTCCCTCTCTTCCTCTATGGAAAATCAATAAAATATATTTAAAAATTTTTTAAAAAGCATATTTATCTCCAGTATACTAAAAACGCAAGCAGTAAAATATCATACCCACATTTAAGATTACATAAGTTTGCAAGCATGATATTTTAATGTATTTAATTTCATTAAGATTTTATATTTAAAAATGACATTTTATCTGAAAAGTAGGAAAAATCTAATACTCTAGAAAACATTAAAGAAAATTTAAGATCTTGTGATTAAGTGCCAATATTTTCCTAATGATTTTTAAAATATGAGGAAAAGGATTCTTTTAAAAAATTGGTGTGAAATTAGAAAGTTATATCAGTATTACTTTCAATAATGAATATTCAATTCCCACACTTTCCATACAAATCATTAATCAAACTATAAATTTTGGGTAAATAACACCAAGTTAATATATTAGAATATGAAGGCCCAGAAGTGATCCCTTATTTTTACAAGGGTATCTCCCATTTCAAAGTTAGAGAAAATAAAAGGGAAAGAAAAAACACCCAGAAAAAATAAGTAAACAAGTCCTTTTAGGTGCTCGCTATAAAATAATAATTTTGCTTAAAAGAATAGAAAGGCATTTTAGAGAAAATGTAATATTAAAAACAACCTGACAACTCTTAATTATAACAATAAGCTGGGCAAATATAGGGATACAAAATAGAAAAAGCTATGAACAGTGACAATGATTATATAGATTAAATCACATGAAATAATTTTACATGAAAAAAGGAACACGCTACAGCTTTTAGTTGCTAAAATATCATAACCAGGATTATTTTATTGAGTCCAAACTCAATGAACATCTCCTGCAGTCTAGACTGATATAGTGGAGCAAAGGAAATTAGCCCACTAGTATTTATTATTTTTTTTAAAAAATATTTTTTATTGATTTGTTACAGATAGGAAGGGAGAGGGATAGAAAGTCAGAAACAAATGAGAAACTTCGATTAGCCGCCTCTTGCATACCCCCTATTGGGGATGTGCCCGCAACCAACGTACATGCCCTTGACCGGAATTGAACCTGGGACCTTTCAGTCCGCAGGCCGATGCTCTATCCACTGAGCAAAACAGGTTTCAGATATTTTTTGACATCAGTGTTGAGAATGGCAGTTACATAAAACTTCTTTGGAATACTCTATCTGGATTATTTTTTAACCCAAATTCCTATCTGTCATTCACCTGACAGTCAAAATTTAATAAGTCCTAAACAGCAAAGAAGGTAACCCAGTCAAGCCTGAAGTCACCTTTCCTTCAAGTATCTTCTTGAAGAATGAGGCTGGGGAATAGTTCCTACAGATTCAATAATACAGCTTAAAATGGACTACACCATATATGCTATGATAAAAGAAATTCTGCCAGAATCTTTTACCCACTATAACCTCTCTTTGGAAGTTCTGGAAAAGAAAAATGTAAGGAATATTTACATACAGTGTCATCAAATAACAACATAAATTTCCTGAAAGGGCAGGGTTGAGAACCTGGATTAGGAAATCTCAGAACCTGAAAAATTTATATGTAGCTCACTTGGGAAATGTCTATTCGTATCTAACAAAAAAATTCAGTTGACAGGACAAAAATATTGAATATCATTAGATCATGTTTAGAAGATGCATATATAAGGAATTCTCAAGTGTATGAAACACTTCACTTTTGGAGCAATGGAAATTTGAGAATATTACTTAATTAGCCTGTATGAGTATATTACTTAATTAGCCTCTTAAGTATATTTTGTATCTTTGCTTAAAATTACAATGATGTCACAGTGGCAACAGTAAAATACCGCTGTACTGTACGGCAATAACAATAGCTATTTACTTTTTACCTAGTAATTACTGAATATGTTTAGGCAACAATACAATGTCACAGTATAGTTTCATCATCCTGATAAAGCATCCTACTATTATTACATTTTGTCACAATATGGTCATATTACGCTTGTCAGAATCCCAGTCAAATAACATATAACAACATAATCTGAATTGCTTATACCTATGTATATACACATTAGCAGCCAAATGTTTCACTTTCAAATCATGTTTTAATGGAAAACAAATGTAACGGGTTTGCTCCACAGGGCCATACAAAATAGAACATGAAAATACAAAAAAAATGGCATTAAGAAGTTAACAACTAAAATACTTCTGCATATATTATTCCAAATGTAGTAATTCCTATTATAACAACTTCTTCCACTCTTTTGTACATTGAGAATTAACTATATACACATAAAAATATTTCAAGATATCTAAAAATTGATATTCATTTCAATCATCTTACTGAACACTAATTTTTAGCATAAGTTTGTTACAGTCAAATACTAGAGTCCCTATCCTCAAGCATATGTGGAAAATTTTGAAATTAGAGTTCAAGTTTATATCACTGTAGAAACACATGAGGAAGTTGCTTTGAGTTACCTTTTTGGTGGGGTGCTTCCAGGGCACCACACCAAAAAATCACTAGTCTCAGGTTCAATAAATGGTTAAAACCACTTGAAAAGAGTTCTCTGTAGCATTTGCAGAGCACAAAATCTGGAGCCTAAATAATAGCCCAGGCTGTCAATGGTTTTGTGGCTCTGTTCATGTAACTTAATTTTTAAATCTGTTTTTTGAGCTTCATCTTACGTTTCATAAATTCTTATCCAGGTGTTTGCTGTTTTTTTCTACACATTATTATTTTTCCAATGAAGAACTTACTGAGAATCTACTAAGTGACAGAACTGTGCTAGGCTCATTTTATTACTCTAATGAGGAACTGAAGATATAACCTCAGAAATGTGACCTTTTTTTGGGAGAGTTTCTGGATCAAGTGAGTAATATTACATATCCCAATTGAATTAATATATAATCACATATTATATATATATATATGTGTGTGTGTGTGTGTGTGTGTGTACATGTGTGTGTGTGTGTGTATATATATATATATATATATAATTACATATATAATCATACTTGGTGAGATCCTATGTTTGAACTTAAATTTGAAAACAGCTTCCAAGTTTTAAAGTTCAAATATAGGATCACACCCAAGTAAGGTTGCAAGGGTAAAAAAAAAGAAAGTGAGATAAATACTTGCTAACTAGATATTCTGAATAAATGCAATTTAGGAAGGCAATCGACTTGAAACAAGTAAAAATACTTAGACTTATGTAGAAATAGCCAAGATCCAGTTAAGGACATGAAATAACAGAGGCAAAAAAAACAAAAACCCCAAAACACATATTCTTTCTCACTGGTTGCTTGCCTTGTCACTTTCCTTTGCATTAAGCCTTGCAGGGTGGGGCTGAGGGGATTACACTTGACATTACAAGAACAAGCAATGGCATTTCTAGAATTTTATGAAAATGTACACGATTTAACTGGTACACACATCACATGCTATTAAAAAGTCATAAAATACAAACAGAAATCTTTTTTAACGAAGCAGCATTCGGATAGGACTTAACTAATTTACAACCTTTATTAACATAGCAGTTCTGTCCTACCAATCAACCTAACCTGGTGAATCCTTTCAGTGTAAGTTACAAAACCAGCATATTCCTAGCAGGCTTGTCATGCCAGGTTCCAGAGATGATATCGGAACGCCTGAGAACTGCCCTTCTTTCATTCGTTACAATGAGTTAACAGAGAAAAATATTCGAACAAAAACATAAAACGTGTATTTAACGCAGCGGAGACGGGTGTGACTGTCAGTTTCAAGGACAGGCTGTCTGTAACCACTTGGGATCTACGTAAGCCGTTAATCCATTCTTTTACAGCCAACGCGGTTTGTTTCAAGATTCAGAACCGGGAGATGAGCAGCCTGGCGGTGAAAGGTGGGAAGTCACTCCCCCCCCCCCCCCCCCCCGGGATTTTCTAATGCAGCCCCTCTCTCACAGTGATACAAACTCTGGCAGGTTAATCCAAACCATGAACTATCTGAGAATGGCGTCAGGATAAACTCAGAGACCTTGGAGGGGATTGTGGAGAGGACGGCCAAACGGTCTCCAAACCTGAGTAATCCCCCTTGAGCAAAGGAACCGCACGAAGAGATCCGACCGCCATCTAGAAAAAGGCTGGTGGGCAGGAACCCGAGCAAACGTGGGAGCCCGAGGACAGGTCAGGTTCACGGCACTGAGAAGTCTCCAGACGACCAACCACTCCCCCTCCATCTGTACCAGACCAGGCTCTCTCTCCACGTCCCAACGTGGAGGAGGGGCCGCACAGAGACGTGCGGTCAGCGGAGCTCCCCCAGCAAGTTCCCTCCCTTGTTTTCCCTCGGTCGAGCCGAGATCTCAGTTCCGAACCGACCTAGGAGCTGGTCCAGGGCTGGGAGCCCGGTTGACACCAGCAGCTGTCCGTTCCGCACCGACGGTCGTGTGCCCGCGATGGACACCAGTCGAGAGGCGCCGCTATCGGTGCCGCTGGCTCTGGGGCCCCTTCTCTGGAAACTGGTGACGTTGTGCTTGCTGGCCGCCGCCGCCACAGACCCGGGACTCCCGGTGTCAGGGCCGCCAGTTCCCGCTGCCGCCATCTTGGCGCTTACAGCGTAGAACCAATAGGAACTCTGGGAACTCCAGTAGCCGGCCTGTCAGAGCCAGCCCCAAACTCCCGCCTCCTTGCGGCTCTAGTAGCCAATAGAAGTGAGAGTTCCGCCTTAAGTCAACCAATAGCAAGGCGTATTGCTGAAACGTGCTCTCTACGTGAGGACGGCCGTCTCCTGCGGGACCCAGGTGAGAAAGGCCCACCTGAGTCCCGGGTGGGAGCCTTCCGGGGTGCTTTGGGGCTAGAGGTGGGTAAAATACAACTTTGCTTTCGGTTTGAGTGTCTTCATTCACGTTTAATTACAGAAACGATTGGTGGAGCGACCTGTCAAACAACTGCCAGTAGGACTTTTCACCCAGGCTTGTCTGTAAAGAGGAAAGATACATTTCCCCGCCCCTTTCTCTTCTGATAATCTCATTGAAAATTCATTGTCTTCACCTGAAGTCGTTAATTTTTTTTTTTAATGGTTGTGTTATATTGAAGGAATCGGAACTCACCTGAATGATTTGCTTGCTGAGCCTCTTGAGCTCAGTTTGACAGTGGCAGGTGGGTTGGATTTAGACGTTTGAGGGAAAACTCTTGAGATTTGAGCTCTGATTCAAAGAGCAAATGACAGCATGCCCTTCTCGGGCACGTCCCCGTGACAAGCTTTCGTTAACTTTAATTAGTGCTTCGGAAAGTCTTGGGGATCCTTCCCATAAGTGGTGTGAATGACAGGCGTTACTCTGACAGCCTTGTTCACACATCTAATTGTTTGCTGTTGAGGCACCTTCCAATAACAAAATACTGAGGTATCCTTCCAAAAAATAAGAATGAACTGTGTACGTTATTTTTCTAGTGATTTGTGAACTTGAAATGAGATATTTCTTATTAGGATAGGAATTTTATGTGTGTGTGTGGGGGGGGGATGTAATTTAGAGCTGCATCTTTCGATTTAAAAATTTTCTTGAAACTGAGTGTGTGTCTGCGTGTGTGTGGTTAGGTAAGTGATTTTTAAAAGCCTTCATGATTGACAAGTTTAAACTATAAAAGACTTCCCAATCATGCCTGTACTACAAAGTTATGACTGGTTTTGACAATGATGCATGCTACCTTTAAAATACAACCAAACCTCACTGCGGTTCTTGCTATTGAATTGTTTTAAATCTCAATGACCCGTTGAAACGCTTTGGCAGGTTCTGTTTGATGCATTAAAATTAGTATTGCTAAATAATGACTGGAGTTTTTCATTTGGGCAGGTCTTTCATTTTTCTGGATTTTTTGTTTGTTTTTAAAGAAAAATGTTCAGGAAAAAAACCTCATGTTGCTATTCAGCTATGTCATCTGGGAAGTTTGATGAGGTTTAGATGTTTTTACTTTGGATCTTTTGCCAGTATATATCTAACTCATTCATTAAATAGCTGTTAAATACTTCTTTGCTTAGACCTAATCTTGTCATTTTAAAAAATATATATTTTATTGATTTATTACAGAGAGGAAGGGAGAAGGATAGAAAGTCAGAAACATCAATGAGAGAGAAACATCAATGAGAAACATCAATCAGCTGCCTCTTGCACACCCCCTACTGGGGATGTGCCCACAGCCAAGGTACATGCCTTGACCGGAATCGAACCCGAGACCTTCCAGTCCGCAGGCTGACGCTCTATCCACTGAGCCAAACCGGTTTCAGCTAATCTTGTCATTTTTAGGCCTACAGAAGTAAAAATGTTCTTATTTGTGGGAGGTAAGGTTAACATTAGAAAACAGAACAGCACTTAAATACATTGAGCAATATGTACAAATTTTGTCCTGTAGTAACTAACTACTAAGAAGAGCAAAACAAAAAGTGGCAAAGCATTTTAATATCAAATAGAAGCATTTTGGATATTTTTGTTGCTCTGATTTTTTACATGTTATAATTACTTCCTATTCCCTTGTCTCCTACTCTGTTTACCCTTTGGTTTTTTTAAGGGTGATAGTGTGATGCTTTCTTTGCCTTATTACTAGAACTGAAGAATTGTTTTCAACTTTTATAATTTGGGAAGCATCACATATGAACTCAGGTAATTTCTGAAGTTAGGCTATATCTTTAGAACAGTATAAAATTATCAGAGGATAATTTAATTTGTCTTGATTTTCTTTATAAAGACAAACTTTTGCTCTTGAAGCAAATAATCACACATATTTGAATTTACCAGTATATAGAGTTGAATATAAGGCATTGGAATAAATATAGTCTATTTTTAGAAGGGAAGAGATAAAAAGGTGTATGTTTAGGTGTGCTTTTAATGATGAATAATAATTAATAAATTAAATTTCAGGTAATGAGCCAAGGATGCAGGTTACAGGAAAAAGAATTAGTCTCTGCCCTCCTTGAGTGCACAGTTGGGGGACAGAGGTGGATAAATAGAATACTAAAGTATCCTATATAATAAAAGGCTAATATCCAAATTGACCTAATGGCAGAATGACTGGTCACTATAATGCGTACTGACCACCAGGGGGCAGATACTTAATGCAGGAGCTGTCCCCCGGTGGTCAGTGAACTCTCACAGGGGGAGTACCGCTCAGCCAGAGCAGGGCTCATAGCTGGTGAGTGCAGTGGAAGTGGTGGAAGCCTCTCCACCTCCCTGGCAGCGCTAAGGATGTCTGACAGGCTAGCCTGAGGGGTCTCCCCCTACCCCCGGCCCAAGTGGCCTCTAGTACTATATAATTTCTAGGACACAGGTGGATAAGTAGAATAGTATTCTATACTAGTGGCCCGGTGCATGAAATTTGTGCAGGGGGGGGGCGGTTCCCTCAGCCCAGCCTGCACCCTCTCCAATCAGGGACCCCTTCGGGGATGTCTGACTGTTGGCAGTTGAACATCCCTCTCACAATCTAGGAACACTGGCTCCTAACTGCTCACTGGCCTGCCTGCCTGATCGCCCCTAAGTGCTCCCCTGCTGATCTGATTGCCCCTAACTGCCTCTGCCTTGCCCCACACTTGAGACCCAGGCTTAGATCAAAGATAACAAACTATGCCCCCTGGGCTAAATCTAGCTTTCTGCCTATTTTTGGTCAATGAAGGAAAAAAAGAATGTTATTTTGTGACATGAAAATTATATGAAATTCAAATTTTAGTGGCCATAAAGTTTTGTTGGGACACAGCCATCCTGCTCCCTTGGGCTTTGCATGCTAGGACTACAGAAGTTGAGTATTCAAGGCAATGTATAGCCCACAAAAATTGAGCCGCACTCTGGCTCCTTACGGCAATGTCATTTGGCCCCTGCCCTAGATAAATTCTGGGGTGTTATTATGTGAAATGCGCATACTGTAAAATATAGGCTTATAAAATGAAAACATTTTACTTCAGTGTTCATAGTCATTTTAAAGAGCACTTTTATTTGTAGCAAATTCAGTTTTTGTGGGATTTGTAGAGCCCAATGCTGGGGAGCGGAAGCCGTGTGCAGGAGGTCCCAGCGCTCCACGTGGCGCCCACTCCAGCCTCAGGGGGCGGGGCCCAGGCTGGGCAGGGGAGCCCAGTCCAGGATTCACGAGGCTCTCACAGTAGTAGCTGCGGCTGCGGGGGTGCAGTGTCCTCCCGGGAGGGCCTTTCTTGGTGGCGGCTATGGGACCTCTCTCCTGTGGTCTAGGGTCACCCATCCTCGAAGCCTGGCAGTGCGGCCCTAGTCCCCTTCCCCGCCCCCGTCCATCTCGCTTCCTTCTGCTACCCTCCTCCCCGCCGCCTCTGCCTTTCCTCCTGCGGCCCAGTCCACCTGCCCCGAAGGGAAGCCGCGAGGCCGGGGGGGGGGGGGGGGGTCTGGGGGGCCTGTGCCCCCTTCCCCACCTGCATTCAGCACCCTGGGATCCAGCACCGGTGGTGCCTGCAGAGCGACTGGTGCTGGTTCTGCGGCGACTGGTGCTGGTTCTGCAGTGGCAGGGAAGGAGGTGGCGGTGGTGGCTGGTGGGTCTGGGGGCAGCAAAGATATGCAGGCAGCACGCCTGGGGGAAGAGGCATCGGCCTGGGGAGCTCACGCTGTGCTCCGCCAGGCCCGTAGCACCCCGCAGAGCGGCGGCAGAGGCGGGAGAGGTGGGGCCGCCCCCACTCCTGATTGGCTGGTAGCATAGCAGAGGTATGGTCACATTAGCATATTACTCTTTTATTAGATAGGATGTCTAACATTTATAGTACAGATTGCTTCTCTGACCTCTAGAATCATAAATTCATATATTTACTTTACCTGTTTCTTAAAAGTGTGCAGGGGTTGGGAATGTTCGGCCAAAGGGCTGTATAAGGTGTGCAAAATCATTTGGTTTGGCTCTGTCGCCTGGTCACCCTTAATTATCCTCCCCTGCAGGCTTGATCGCCCCCAACTGCCCTCCCTTGTGGGCCTGGTCCCTCCTAACTGCCCTCCCCTGCTTGCCATCTTGTGGTGACCATCTTGTGTTCACATGGGGGCGGGATCTTTGACCACATGGGGGCAGCCATTTGGTGTTTTGGAATGATGGTCAGTTTGCATATTACTCTTTTATTAGATAGGATAAGGTAATTGTAGAATTAGTTGCCTAAGCAATGGAACTTCACGATACTCAATCCCTATTTCAAGTTGCATTTTGCCATATGCAGTCCATTACCAAGACATGTGGACTTTACCTCTTAATAGCTCTCTGATCTATTTTAGGGCATTTAGCCCTTCTTTGATTCTCTTATAGTACATTCTCCATTCACAAGTCATCCTGATCTTTTCAATAGAAGTATGATCATATAATATAAAACAAAACTTATTAATGACCTGCATGCAGTTCCTTCTACTTACTTCTGTAGGCACATCACTCTATAAATTCCCTTACTCTCTAAATCTGTTATTTACTCTGCTGTACTCACCATATTCAGTAAAGCCATCTCATCATCCTATCAAAATGAAATCAGCTCCAGTTGGAAATTTAAAAAAATATGTGACATTAGTATAAAGAAAATAAATACTTAGGCATAAATCTAAAAAAATATATACAAAGTCTATGTGAGGAAAACTACAAAACTCTGATGAACAAAATTAAAGAACTAAATAAATGGAAACATTCAATGTTCATAGGTAGGAGACTCAGTATTGTCAAAATATCAATTCTTTCCAACATGATCTATAGATAGATTCAATGCAATTCCAATAAAAATTCCATCAAGTTACTTTACAGATATAAGCTGAGGCATAAGATCCAGAATAGCCAATACAATGAAGGAGGAAATCAAAGTTGAAGGACTACTATTACTAAACTTCAAGATTACTATAACACTATAGTAATCAATATAATATGGGCAAAAAAATAGATTGGTAGAAGAGGATTGAGAGCTCAGAAATACACTCAACGACAGGCAGTCCTCTGGTTATGTGGGGCTCGACTACATAGTTTCATGGTTATGTCGCCATTTCCTATTTATTTATAAAAAACGTTCTGTCATTTCGACGAATGTACACATGTGCTTTATGTTTTTTATTACTTATTTACCATAAGTAAAGCTTAGGAATTGTTAAATTTTTTTTTTTTTACTGTTTTACTTCATAACTGCTGTGTATGTGCTCCATGTGAGTGACAGGTGCTTATGTAGATGGGTTCTGATTTACTGCGAAAATCACTTTACATTGCACCAAAAGAACATATCTCCAACGTAACCCGAGAATGTACTCTATATCTTCTGCCCTTTGATAAAATAGCCAAGGAAATACCAAAGAGTCTTTTCAACAAATTGTGCTGGAACACAGGCATACAAATCCCACCCTCCACTCCCCCACCGAAAGAATCTAGGCATAGATCTTATACCTTCACAAAAATTAACTCTAGCTTTTTGAGACCTAAATATTCTCATTGTGTCAGTGCAGGTACAGCATGTAACAGATATTGTGGAGGCTTACCACAGAGTCTCATGGTATTCTGGTAGCATGAATTAATGAATGCCATGGTTATGCCTGCACAGAGGGAATTCGTGGACACCACATAATTCCTTTTTGCTTCCTATCAGTATACGCACAAATGGAAATGACTTCCAGCATCATAGATTTGTTTTACCTGTTTTTGTACTTTATATAAATGAAGGAATACACTATTTATTCTTATCTTTGACTTTTTTTGCTCAACATCTATTTGTGAAACAGTAAAAAGAAGAAAAATAGATTTGGCAGAAGTGAAGTATTGGAAAGTGCAATGTACAATAGCAAAGGCAAGAAACAGGGTAAGAGGAAAACTTTAAGAAGAGCAAAGGATAAGAAATAATGCCATGCATAGCTTAATGATAAAGTATAGAAGATATGAGAGTTTCTTTCAGCTTCAGTCAAATTAATGATAATTATTAGAGAGTCACTGTATGTAGTCTTGGTATTATGCACTCAAGATTTTCATATTATTTTGCTAGAAGAAAATAGTAGGAAACTTGTTACATATTTATTATCATATTAATATGTGATATTGTATATTGTATGTTATATTAATTGTATATTTTAAGAAGAATATTCATATGCTGTTATCTTCTTTTAATGGCAAAAATTTAGTTTTCAGTATAGACTCTCAAATATCACATATAAATACATATAGAGCAAACTTTTAACATTTTAAATAAAAATGGTAATGAAATTTTTTCTCTGTCATAAGAATTGTAATGGAGTTATTATGGTTGAATATGAGGCAGGTTTTGACATCTAAGACAGTATTGACCATAATATATTTTGCCTTTGTCACATTATAGCTGGTCACAGGGTTTTTCAATAATATTGTATACATTCTTCATATTGGGTAAATATCTGACTAATTGGTCTTAACACATCAGCATTACAAACTACTTCTCTGCTGCCTTTTCATGCTTAAAATTAACTTTATAGTTATTCATGCTGACATGTAGAAATGAATTTGATATATGAGAACTGTATGTGGTTGGTGTTACCAACTTCTTTTAAGTCCTTGAGCACAGTTCTCTCTAGGTTGGTTGATATATTATGTTACCCACTTCTCCAACTTAAAATTCCCTCATAAAGGACTTTAATAGTCTGTTTTTTAAAATCATTTTATCCACAGTGTCATTGAATATCTGAATTCAAAATCCCATTGACCTGCTAAAGAGGAAGATGCACCTTAACAATTGAAAACATTTAGTCGTATATGTTAACTCAAATCAGCATGGCTGAGAAAAACCTTCAACTAATGTAATTTTGACTTTCTGCTTTAGAAATCCTGAGACCATGGGTCACCCACATACGCTTTGAGATGCGTTAGGTGCTTTTTTTCCCCTTGGAAGCCCTGCAACAACTAAACTTTGAATGTATTGTAGAACAGACCTATGGTAAGTGGGCTCTTTTCCTAATTTTTCTTCTGTCTGGTTCATGTTTAAATTAAGTCTTATGAATGTCCTAAATGCTGCTCCCTGCTGGACACTAATTTTTGAAAGTTGGCACTTAATAGATGGGCAAGTAACTGGTTAGTTGGAGGGGAGTCCTTGGCTGCATTCACACACACACACACACACACACACACACACACACACACACCAAATAGTATACGACAAAAGCAACTCTGTTTAATGAGTAATACCATTGTCATTGTGCTGATATCTGGAATATGATTAAAGTACTGATAGTCTTGCTTCAGTACAATTTTTATTGTCTTTTTCCTCTTTAATGGCATCTAAAAGTTAAAACCTACACACATTGAAGGATGTTTATAGATGATGGACCTTTTAGAATATATTAAATGGTATATGAGTCTATATGTATTTTTGTAATTTAAATAAGTTGTTTTATCTTTTTTGTAATAAATTTAATCCCCTACATTATTTTTCCAACAGCTTCAGTATAATTTAAATTAGGCATTATTAGGTCTATTTTAAATGAGTTGCCCTATGTCACATTTCATACAGTGGGCTGTAAGAGTAACTTATTTTGTATATCCATCCCAAAATCCAGCTATCATGTTTTCTAGTGAACTATTCTTACACAGAATGACATTGTGTTGGACCTCAAGTGTCGTGTCTGTACACTTTAACATAAACCCTCACATTGCATGCATACATAGATGCTCCCAAAATTGTTTTCAAATGTGTGAGAGTAAAAAATGTTTTTCTTCCTACTTTTGAGCTAAAATATTATATATTTTGGGGTGTAGCCTGAATAAAATTATTGTCTGGATGTAATGTAGTTTCTTTTAAGTAATCATACATCTCCTTAAAAAGAAGGAAAAATGACAGAAACAACATTGAGCTAAGCAAAGATTTAAAAGGATAAATGGTCTTATACTCTTAAACAGCCTGGTCCTTTTTAAATAGCCATTGGAAAACCTGTGAAATCTACTCTTAATTGGGATTATGGAGAATCATGCATACTAACTTGTTTCTTTGTTAATAAAATACTAGAGGCCTGGTGTACGAAATTTGTGCATGGGGAATAGTGCGGTGTGTGGGGGGGTGTCCCTCAGCTCAGCCTGCAGAGACACCAGCATCCTTCACCCTGGCCTCTAGCCAGAGGTTCTTCTCCTCCTTCCACACAGCCTTTGGGGAGATGCCTGTCCTGGGGCCTCCTCAGGGCCCCAGCACACGACACCCAGTCGGGTACTTGGGAGCTTGGGCTTTCATGTCTGGCTTCCCCGCCTAGCATGGTGCACATATGCTGCCATGGGAACGGCGCCTCAGGAGTTGCCCCTTGGATAATACTACTTGCAAGTTTGTGTGTGAGGGGGAAGTGGGGGGGCTTCAGCGGCAGTGAATTGGTGCCTTTAGTGTGCCCGCCAGACACCCCCCTGCCGCGGGCCATGCTGGTTGAGTCTGGACTGCAGGCAGGAGTCTGCTGGGCTGTGACTGGGGGGCTGCAGGTGGAGGAGCCCAGCACCCATAGGGCTCCATCAGCATCAGGAACTGGAAAGACCCATTTTTCTGGCTCTTCCCCTCCCTCTGCACAGCCAGCCCCTTCCCCCTCTTTGCACCCATGTGGCCAAGCTGGCTGGGCATGAATGCTCTGCTCAGGGCCCAGGCTGGCCCCTTCCCTTCCTCCCCACAGGTGGGCCGGTAGCTTGCTGTCCTGGCCTGCCCGTTCTCTCCCTCTGTGTGGCCGGGTGGGCTGGTGTGGTGTGGACGCTAAGCTTGCTGTCTCAGCCAGCCCATTCTCTCAGTGGCCGCAGCCATCTTGGTTGGGTTTTATTTGCTCCTGATTGGCTGGTGGGTGTGGCTAGTGGGCGTGGCTTGACCGGAGGTGTGGTCAATTTGTATATAACTCTTTTATTAGATAGGATTCCAATAAAAATTTGAAATGTAGACCAAGAAAATAAAGTTGTGCTTCAGGAAAACAGTTATTTAAAAGTGAAATGCATTTGACTGCTCACCCAATTATAAACTACTACTAGGGGCCCGGTGCATGAAATTCATGCACTTGTGGGAGGGTCCCTCAACCCAACCTGCCCCCTCTCACATACTGGGAGCCCTCAGGGGATGTCCAACTGATGGCTCACCCCCAGTCTGCCCAAGCCTCTGATGAGGCTTTAGGCCTTGGGCACCCAGCCATCACCCTGCTTAGCTCAGCCCTGGCTCCACTTCCGCTCACAGCACCTGGGGGCTGGGCACTCTCCGCCACCACTGTTTCATCTCCACCCCTGGTGCCCAGTGCTCGTGCCACTTGGCCCCACCCCCACTCCTGATTGGCTGGTAGCATAGCCAATCAGGAGCGAAGGTATGGTCAAATTTGCATGTTTCTCTTTTATTATATAGGATAGTTCCCCAGGTCCCTCAGTCCCACCTGCCCCCTCTCACAGTCCAAGAGCCCTTAGGGGTGGGAGGCGACCGGGCTATCAGGGGAAGGCAATGCCCCATCACACCTCTGCTGCTGCCAGTGCCAACAGTGCAAGCCTTGGCTGGCTCTCATTACCTGAGCCTTGGGCAGCCCTCGGTGGCTGAGCAGTCGCCATCCGAGGCTTGCCTGTGCCTCAGGCTGGCCCTGGTGGCTATTGGGCTGGGAGGACTAGGGGACTCTGGAGGTAGGCGCCCCGTAGGGCTGATGTGACTGAGTACCTCCATCTTTGAGGGTGTGGTAGTCAATTAGCATATTCCCTCCTTATTGGCTATGGGCACTGCCATCTTTGAGGGCGGGCAGCCAATTAGCATATTCCCTCCTTATTGGCTGTGGGTGCCACCATATTTGTGTTAGTGTGAGGGTCATTTAGCATATTCCCTTTTTATTAGATAGGATTTAATGTGAATTAAAAAACTGTTGAGGAGTGTTGCTAGATGACAGAAGATTTGGGGAAGATGGGCAATTACTATCCCAGGACAATAGATATCACTATGATGATTTCCTATTATCAGTGAGGTGTTTTTAAATTTGACAGTTCATTTCTTCTCAAACTTACTAAGTCAACAAATTTTACATTTGCATTTAGGGAAAAATAAAGGACTTCATGTAGATTTTTGCAATAAGATCATGTTTCAGAATTTGCCTTACAAACAAAATATCTGAGGGGCCCAAAGCAAGGCATAGCTTTTTCTACGATACATTTGAGATCAGTATGTGATGGAAGTGCAAAATGATACAACCCCCAAACTAATTGTATGAGTTTATTACATATATGTTTGTGTACTTATATGTATACGAGTTTTCATCATATTTTTTTCTTTTTGTAGTAGCAAACTATTGAAAACACCTTTAATGTCTACTCAAAGGGTACTTGTTAAATGATCTGTGGCCTATCTATACAGCTTTAAAAAAAGAATGTTCTCTATATGCAGATTTGGAAGTTTTCAAACATTGTTATTTGAAAAGAGCAGAATTCAAACAATGTATTGTAAACTTTTTTACATTAAGGAAGGGGAATCAAAATATAAATATATTTAGAGATGCTTATATTTGCATAAAGAAAATCTGGAAGGGTATACAGAATCTATTGAGTTGAAAATTTTATTATTTAAATTAATTGTCTCAGAATCTTTAGTGTTTTCCTACTTTCTTATGACAAGAATTTTGACTGCTTTTGTGTATTTGCCTCTAAAACTGCCTTTAAAAAGAAAGCTTTATATACAGAAAGTACACATATTATAAGTAGACAGCTCAATAAAATTTTTCAGAAGCCAAACAAATCTATGAAATCAGCACTTAGATAATGAAAAAGAACATTATCAGCACCCTGGAAGACACTGTCATATTTCTTTCCAGTCACTACTTACCTCCCTGCACTAGAATAACCCCTACCCTGACTTTTAGTAGTATCATTAGTTTTGCTTGTCTTTATATTTTATATAGAATTATATAGTGTGTTTTATTGGTGGTTTCCTTTGCTCAACTTTTTGTCTTTTGACTTGTCCACATTGTTGCATGTAGTCATACTTTGCTCATTTTCATTGCTGCATGTTATCATATGACTGCATCACAACTATTTTTTATCCATTCTATTAATGGATATTTTGGAGGTTTCCATGTAACACTGCTATAAACATTGTAATACATATCTCTTCACTAATACACTTACGTGTTTCTTTTGATGATATATCTAGGAGCAAAATTATTGGTTAAGAATATATGTCCAACTTTAATCAGTATTGCCAGTTTTCTAAAATGGTACTTGTTTATATTTATATGAGAGCTCTAGTTGCTCCACGTCTTTGCCAACACTCAATTCTTTTACCCACCTCTTTATATTTTTCAGATTGTGATGTGTATAAATAGTAAATTATTATTGTTTTACTCTTTAGTTCCCTGATGATTAATGAAATTGAGTACCTTTTCATATGATGTATATTGCCTATTTCATTATTCTCTTTTGTGAATTACCTGTTCATTTCTCTTGCCTATGTTGCTATTGGGCTGTCTTCTTCTTTGACTTGTAGATATTCTTTATATATTTGGAATATGAGTCCTTCATCTAATATAGGTATTGCAAACATTTCTCCTGCTCTGATGTTTGTCCTCTCAGTTTATTAATAGCACTTTTGATGAACAGATGATTATGGCTTTAAAGTCGTCTAGTTTGTTATTTGTGGCTAGTGCTTTTTACCTCTTCTTTAAGAAATAATTTGTCTATTCCAGAGATGTTCTGTATTCTGTATTTTTCTCTAAAAGTATTATTGTTTTACATTTTATACCCATAATTTTAAATTGTATCTTCATGTTAGGCAATTTTGCTCTGCTTTTTAGACTCAGAAATCTGTATTTTTAAATAGAAAAGGGAGGTGGATTTATGTTAATGGCCATACTTATTTGCTTTTTTACTAAATACTCCCTTAAGAAAACAATATGTTTATTTATGTTTGCCTCAACTGTAACTTTAATGTACTTCTTTCTTTTTGTTGTTTGCCTGTAAGCTAATTTTACAAGATTATTCAGGGAAGGATTTCTGGGGTGGGAAAATAAATGTTATGATTTTCAATATTTTAAATAATACCAGTAATCATAAAAATTTTTATCTATGAATGTAAAGTTTGGGGAGATATTTACAAACACAATGCCAGTTATCTCATTTAAGTATAGTTCATTCTGTTCAAGTTTGGGATATTTCAGTGAGGGAAAAATTGCTTTTGTCATCAAAGAAATATGAAATGCTGGCTATTAACTGAGAATTATTTTTATAAGCTTTTTTAATTATTTTGATTGTAGGTATGTGAGTATTCATTTGCGTATAAGTTATAAACATTCACAAGGCTTTCAGTGATACTTTTTATTGTTCAATAGTATATGAGACATGTTCTGATTATGTGCCATTGTTTGTATTACAGGAAAGTATTTTTATATACTCTAATATTTTAGTTTTTATCTTGTTAATAATGTATATTATTAACTTATTGTATTTCTTAAGTCTACATTTATATTTCTTAATGACAAATTGCCTGTTTAAAAATGCATTTTGTCTGTGATCACAGTGCTGAAATTATAGAAAGGTGATAGTTCTTGGCTCTTAACTAAGCACTTAGATATTTTCCACTTGTCATCTACATTTCTTAGTTTAAAGCATCAAATTAAATAATATTTTATCTTGGCTTTTATTTTAATTCATGCATTTAAAAACTGAAATTCAGATAAAAGGTAGTTTCAAAATAAACTCAGTATATTATTTATGAGTGGAGCAACACATTAGCATTGGGTTTACAATAGATCATATCGCTTTTATTCCATCTTACAAGCTTAGCAGCACAAACAGAATAATCAACATATTATTTGGCTGTCATCTGCTGAACAGAAACCAGAGATCACAAGGAGGTTTTCCCTAGCTGTGGTGATGGCCTTTTTGTTCCAAGCCCCCATCTGGGAGGGCCATGGTGTGTTATCATATGGAACGCGGGGTTTTCTGTAATCTGCTTAGCTGCACTGCAGTTTGAATCTTCATTCCATGTTTGTGTAATTTATAATTTTAATGAGACCATGGCTCTTGTGGGCTTTGAAATATATTAAAAGCTCTTTTGTGCATATGCTTTTGTTCTTGCTTAATAGGCTCAGTGTATTTAAAACTGATGAATTTTTATTCATGAATTTGGATGTCTGGGGATTAACTTAGACTGAATATCATTGCTATCATATATTCATGGTTAGAAAGTTTTATTGTTATTATTTTGTTTTTATATGTGTGTGTTTATGTCTTTGTGTATATGTGATACTTGTAACCAGGAAAGGAAAGAAATACATAATTATAAAAGGGTAGGAAAAAGTGGCATGGCTAGGTTATAAAGAACTGATTTAGATGTTATCCATCTTATTTATTGATACTTATATTTCGTCTTTAGTCTTAGTATTTTGATAAGTATTATAGAGGAATAATTATGAAAAGGCAACTTTTAAATGAGTTAATACTTTACATATTACTTTTTATAGAGATTCCCAATGTGTGACAAAGATAGACTTTGTATTTTAATTGTATAATTGTATAATATCAATTTTCTACCATTAACTTTCTTTACTTAAATTAGGTATACATTTTATATCTTAGCTATCTACGTTTTTACTTGTTTCTGTAAAACTATTTTTGTCAATGAAATTTTGTAAACCTACATTGATGGATAATGACATGACTAATGGAAAAGCAGCCTTCTAATAATTTATAAAATTGAACTTTTTCATTTTTCTAAAATTCTGAAATATTCTAAATGCTTCACATCTCTATAGTTATTAATTATGTATTTGGAAAATTTGAACATAAATAATTATATAGCAACTTATAAAAATATCATGGCACTTGGTAGATGCAGACATGTTTTTTGAAGTTGCTGTCTATTGGACTCAGTGAATGGTACACACAGACCTTAGTAGTCTTTTATGAAGTGGCTCAAGATGTACTTTTTCTAAAAGCCTATACTTACTGGAATAAAACATATTTCTAACTATAAAACATTATTTTTTTTTGGTTCACAATGGTCAGTAATTTCACTAGTCCCTCCTTTCTCACTACCCTTAAGCTAAAATATGAAATAGATTCTAAAATAACTACATTTTCTTCTTTCTTTAGTAAGCTTATCTATCAGATTTAACAATAGAATGTTTGTTCTTCCATAATAACCCTCTACTTTAGTATTTTATTAGTTGTACAATTTTAGTTAGATTAAGAATATATTATTTAAAATATGTAATCTGCTAAAACAGTGCTGTCCAGTAGCATGAGTCATATATGTGTTTTATTTAACCACCTGTATCTCAATTACTATCTTTTCAACATGTAATTAATATACAAAATATTTTACTTTTGTTTGTACTAAGACTTCAAAGTCCAGTGTATATTTTATTCTTACAGTACTTCTCAGTTTGGAGTAGTCACATTTTAAGTGCTCAATTGCCATATATAGCAGCGTCTACTTTATTAAACAGTATAGCTCTAAAGTATTTCATGTAAATATCATAACAGAAATGTGTATTTTTTGCATTCCTCATTACTTTCCTAATATTCTAATCACGGTAATCAAAGAGTATACATGTGCTATGTAGTTTAAGTTACACAGTACTGTTGGGTTATACATGACTGTTTATGTCACCTGACTCCTGAGTACTTAACAGATATTGTACAGATATGCTTAAAGATACTGTGATTATAAGGGGAAAATGGCTAATATAAGGGATGTGGTATGTTCCTCAGCAATTGTGGGCAAACAGAACTTGTCAAATAAGCCATATTTCAAGTATACCAAGGAGATTAGTTTTACATGAATCCCATGGCAAATCTCAATACTTTTTTTAAATTATAAAGTTGAGAATTCCTCTTCGCATGCTTATAAATTTTCTGTGTTTGCATGATTTGCATGAATGATAGGAATCTTCCTTTTCATATAATTTTGCTTAGAGCTGGTATAACTTTAAACTTCTTAGAAGAAAAAAGCTTAACATAAATTACTGTTTTCTAAATATCTCTAGGATTTCATACAGTTAAAATGCTCTATATATATTCCAATATAAGAAGTTATTTCATTAAATACTTTAAAAACATATTGTTAAGAACTCTAAAACCTTGAATTGTAATTGGTTTGAATGGATTCAAATATCTTAAAATACAAAATGATGAAGGTGCTTTGTATAAAATACTGCTTATGTACTTTATAAAAGTAGAGACCTTACATGTAATTGACCTTGCTCAAGTATGGTTTAGAGAGAAAATGGTATATTCATGAGATCTCTGAATCTTTTATATTTTCTAAATTTTGAGGGAATTGAGCTAATTTATATGTAATCTAGCTTATATAGATATTGGCTGATGTTTGTATTCTTTCACTCACTTAAATTTTTATTGACTTCTACATTTAAAGTGTTGGCACAAAATGTTAAGCTATTCTTTAAACAATACCTCTAGTTTTTTGGAGCTGATAAATCCATCCATTGATTTCCTAATTTTATTATGTACACAGTGAATTGTAATCCAAGATTACAGCAAACAAGATGTTAATTTCAAGCCATAATCTATGTACATTTCAATTACAGAGCATGATTGTTATAGAAGCACAGAATAAAAAGGAATAACATTTGTGCTATCCTCACAGGAGCTGTCAATAAAAGATGTAATGGAGGATTTAGGAATCTGGAAACGACCAACTAATTTATGTGAATCTATTTTATTTCAGCTAGAAAGACCAAGCTCCTTTTCGTCTGTACTGCATATTGCAGAGCACAGGCTGTCTATAGAAAACCAGGCGGCTGCATATGGATAGTCCCTTGATATCATTCACTTGCTGTGTAATCTTATTATGCAAAGTTCTAATCTTCACCTAGAATGAATGCCTCTGGGTCAGGATATAGTCATATCAGGGTTTTTGAGGTCATGTTTTGTGATCCTTAGCTTATTCTTCTAAGTAGGGCTGGGATTTAAAGGGTATTCCCCAGACGCTGGCCAAGATAGACAGCAGAACCTGCTGCCTCTTTGGAAGACAAGACCAACATGAGGTCCCCAGTAGGATTAAACTTGATTTGTAGCTGTAGGATTTTTTAACAGATGTATTATTGGACAGGGAATAGGGGGCCACCAGCACAGCAAAATTGAATCATGACTGGCATTCTCAGGGAGTTTGCTGCCTGCTAAAACAGCAGCTGCATGTGGATTTGACTTCTTTCAGGTGAAGCGACTTCCAGTCATTTGGAAAGGATGGGATGAAAAGGAACCTTGGTGATAATTTTGATGTCTGCAAGATTTAGTACCAGTGTAATGGGATTATCGGTAACACCTTCACTGCAGAAAAAGCCACCTGGCGCTATAACTGGCAGCAACTGAGAACTAATCCTTTCCCATCTCTTGGATGTCATTCATGAAGCTGAAAGCGATTTCTGTCCTGCTAACTGTGATTAATTTTATAAACAACAACAAAAAATCAGGTGATCGAGGCAAAGAATATGCTTTCTATTAATTATTTAAAATATGGAGCTTTAGCTATTTGACTTATAAATTATGTAAGACATATGTAAACTAAAACTATGAGTTAAAATTCATTTAAATGTTCAAGTAGAAATGATGATTAATAATGTCTTTTATACTTTTTCCAGTTGAGTGATGTAGTATAATTGCTATTGGTGAAGATTTATATTTGAGATTAAATATTAAATTAAATACTTCAGTGTTCTTTTGGGTATAAAGCCATTATCAATAAATTAAGTAAAATGTGTATAGGTGTAAGGAATCAGAATAATTTATTTTTTTCATACAGTTCAACTGTTTCTTTTCCTGCTGATTAAATGATTTTAGTAAATAAAACATTTAATGATATAAAAATAGAGACACATTTTCTATAATTACAGTAATGCTAGCTGATGAAAAGGGCTCTTTCTGAAAGTATATATATGCTCTTACTATGTAAAAGTACTGAAATAATAATAATACTTAATTTTCTAAAATAGAAATTCTTAGTCAAAGTTTTGCTTTAGGAGATAGGGATTCAGTTATTTGCTCTGGAATCATGTATTCATTAATGGAAGTTTATTTTTTAAGCATTTTATTTCAACTAAAACTTTATCAAGTACTTTGTTTAGAGGTGTTATTTTAATATTCTTCTCTTACATGGTCCAGAATAAACTGAGAGAAAATGAAGTGAAATTATCCCATCAGTCACCCAAACAGTATGCAACATAACTGCCAAGACTAGAAAAGATAATTAGTGTTGTCAATGTTATGATCTTAGAGTACTTACTTTTAAAATATTCATAGAACTTTTTTATCTTACTGTTTTTTATCTTACTGTTTTTTATTTAATAGCTTTGTCTTTTAAGAAATAGATTAGAAAATCTTAATCATGTTTTTAGGCTCTAAAATCTTACCTAAATATAGGTGACTAAAATATTTTTTGAAATTACAATACCTAAAATATAATTATCCATTATGAATGATATATTGATTTATTTAAAGCCTCTATTTACATATAATACATTTTGTTCTCCATATTTTATTTTTTAGAAAAATCAATAAATGAAATATAATAAATTTATGTAGAGATCTTTGGTCAAACCTACCTAGCAAACTTGTCATTATTCATGGATTTTGTTTTAACTGGATCTAAGCTATTGTATTAGAAAATGTGTTTCATTTGTTGTCACATTTAAAATTAATGAATGAGAAGCTTAATATTTTTACTGAACTCCATTGTGCTAGTCCTTTTTAAAGGACTTTTTTAGTCTTCTATTTCTATTTTTGCTACTGGAAAACCTGTCTATTTAAAATTATATTATCATAATGAAAGATCTATCTATGAAATAAGTGGTCTAAAATATTTCTCTTATCTTCATAATATAATTAATTTTATTTTAAATATAAAATATTTTATTTATATTTAATTTAAAATTCTTTTTCCAGGTAGTGTATTTTCTCATGATAACTTTCTAGAGTAGTTAATATTATTAAATAATTATTTTTTAAAAGTAGCTTTCCTTTTAAAACAAAATTTGTCTCAAAGCTTTTATTAAACATGGTTACTTTTCTGCTTTTTATTTACTTGGTTACTGAATGGCTCTTGAAAATTACTATTTTTTCTTTCTCTATCCTGGGCATTATTCTTATTTGATTAGATATGGTTATTTCATTTGGAAAATCCCAAATAAACTCATCTTAATTAAATTCACTATTAACATATAAGCCCTTCTCAGTGATATACATTATTTTCAGATATAGATTACTTTAATACCCTATTGATAACTTATAAGAAATTTGGCTTATCTTTAAAAGCTACTACTATTAACTTAATAAGTGACTCAATTATGTAAGAGTTAAGGGAGTTATTTTTGGAGACGAGAGAGAGATACAGGGTTAGAAAAATCAGAAGAAAACATGTTTTAAAAAGGAATAAATAAAGTACAATAAATAATAAGGAAATTCTTAATTATTTTAGGGGTGATAAACTATTTTTTCTCTTTTGATAGTTTATGAAGCTTAGCATCATACCAAAGGTCCATGCTTGAACTGTAGACTGGCACAGCTACAACTAGTCAATGGTAATGCTGAATGGTAATGTTTGTTCCATTTGAATGCATATCCTTCAACTATTGCTTGTATAACTTGTATATTGTCCTGAGATACATGAATTATATAGCATATATATATATATATATATATATATATATATGTTTTGCTATTTCACTCTTTGGGAGCTGGTACTTGATTTTATTAAAAGTGTCAACTGTTTATGCTTTTTAAACATAAAATGAGTTTTTATTTTGATTATATATGTATGACTATATATATAATAAACTTTAGAAGATAACATTGGATTTTTAAAAATCACGAAATATTAGTATTATAAAGCTTTTTTGATGAGAATTTATAGAATTATCTCAACATTAACATTCAGTTTACAATGATAGTTAAATTTTGTCAAGTTTCTGAGAGAGTATTTACTATGTCTCAGTGGCATCAAATGACAGCATAGTCTTTTTCTGGCCTTCCTTTCTAGGAACTTATTAAAACTACAGATTCTGCATCCTTGTTCCCACAGATTGTTATTCTTGAGCTCTGTGATGGGTGCCTAAGAGTTTTGATTTTGAATCTAGTTCTCAGGTTATTGTGATGCTGCAGTCAGATTTAAAACGGTATTTACTGTTCTAAACCGTAAAGGATTGCCAATTATTTCCTCTGGCAATGAATCAAAATAAATAGGTTTAAGAAAAATCTTCATAGATTATGGGGATCAGAGGTCCTTGAATTTACAGTTCTAGAAATAAAAAAAAAAACCTCTGCACAAGTCTTACAGTAGATTTAACATTATAGATTTGAACAACTCATGAGCAACTTTGAAGGTGATTTTGAAATGGCAGGAATTTGAGTTACTTTGATAGAGAGGCTGCTGTTTGAGTGAATTATTTAGCTACTGAGCAGAGTACATCACTCAGCATCCATGTCTTAATGAGTCTTTGTTCTCTCCTAGTCACAATAACTTCCACTCAGCATCTGAAATGGACATATATCTTTCAGTTACTTTATATGTATCATTATATGGGAAAATGTATTTTGTGTAGGTTTTCTTGAATTTGATAAATCATAGAAGTCTCAGGAATGTCATAAGTCTGCTGCTTTTTCTTGTCCAAATGAAGGTATATGTAGCTAAACTATGATGTTGGGATTTGTCTTCTGCTTCACATCTACTTCTCTCTCCTCACCTTTTCCTAATGTGAATATTTTATGAGTGTTAATATATTTATTAACTGTTTCTCTTATTAAAATAAAAAATTATGACATTAATCACTTTGGCTGCTGATTATTTAAAATGAATGCATTTCTGTAAACTGATAGTCTCAACATTGACAATTTGCATTTTTTCCCTATTTCTGAAACAAAATGCTTTCTCTTTTTTTAAAAAGGAATTCAGACCTGAGCAACCACGTGGATGTTTTCCTTGGGGCTTAGGGTATTCTGAAATCACTTCAATATCAAAAGATGGATAGATTTAAATCAAGCTCTTAGGCTTGTAACCTTATTATAGAAACTTATAGGAATGGAGGAATGCCTAGTTTCTTTTCAGCTTCAGGGGTTCACCCAGCTCCATCTTTTTTTGTGTGTGTGTTTGTGTAATCCTTACCTGAGGATATATTTTTATTGAATTTGGGAAGAGGGAGAGAGGGGGGAGAGAGAGAGAGAGAGAGAGAGAGAGAGGGAGAGAGAGATCAACATTGAGCATAGATCTGCCTCCTCCCATATGTGCCCTGATGAGAGAGGGGGGGGGGGGGGAGAGGGAGATACCAACATTGAGCATAGATCTGCCTCCTCCCATATGTGCCCTGAAGAGGGATTCAATCTCCCGGTGTGTGCCTGCTGACAGTATATGGAACCCCTAACCTTCTGGTGTAGAGACAATGCTCCAACCAACTGATCTACTCAGCCAGGGCTTTTTCAGTTTTAATATCAGTCCAACCTCTCTCTTTCCCATGCTTCTCGTCAGCCATTTGGAGATCTTCCTTTGTGAAATCTTCATGTTTGTTTGTTTGTTTGTTTGTTTTGCTTAATTTTGTTAGGTTTTCTTTTTCTTAATAATTTGACAAATCCTCTACATATTCTGGATGTCTCCATAAGTTTTTGAGCACTGACTTGCTTTCTGCCCTATGCTATTGCTCCTAATGGGAAATGATATTTGGAAACCAAAAATCTGCCTGCTAAGAGTGCCCATTACTACTGCAGAATCCTTGCTTCTTTCAGTGGAAGGGCTAGGATGGTATTTTATATAAGCAGGAAGGCAGACAAACACAAACATATCTACTTATTTAATTAAATTTCTTTTGATACCTTCTACTCATACCTAACTTCCCATTCTATATTTATAGCTTCTTTCTCTGGCATTGAGAATCCTGATACTTACTCATTTGTACTATTTGAGATATACAACCAACAATAAACCTACTGTCACGGATCCTGAAATGAGGCTTAGGTAATATGACAGAGCTATTGCAGTTATGGGAGCAGGAGAGTAATAGGGGAGTCCTTGTAACAGTGATTAAGTTCTTGACTCCATTTTCCAATTTTGTGATGTTCATCATGTAAGTTTACTACTTGTAGGCTCATTTTTCTTATCTATAAAATGAGGACGGTAAGAATATCTACCTTACAGAGGTTAATTTGTAAAGCTTGACAGATAACAAGTATTGAGCAAATGTTAATTATTAATATTATTGTGCTTTAGCAGTTTTAATCTGAGAATAATACATAGTAGCCTAGGCATAAACTTAGAGAAACTAAAAACTCTGTGCACAAAATTCGTGCACAGGGGTGGGGAGGGTGTTCCTCAGCCCAGCCTGCACCCTCTCCAATCTGGGACCCCTCGAGGGATGTGTGACTGTCCGTTTAGGCCTGATCCCAGTGGGATTGAGCCTAAACGGGCAGTCAGACATCCCTCTCGCAATCCAGGACTGCTGGCTCCCAACTGCTTGCCTGCCTGCCTTCCTGATTGCCCCTAACTGCTTCTGCCTGCCAGTCTGATCATCCTCTAACCACTCCCCTGCCAGCCTGATCACCCCTAACTGCCCTCTTCTCCCAGCCTGGTCCCCCATAACTGCCCTCCCCTGCATGCCTAATCCCCCTCAACTTTGCAGGCCATGGTATTTTATGGAAGAACCACTCTTCCCTGCAGGCCTGGGTTCCCCCCTACTGTCCTTCCCCACAGGCTTGATTGTCCCCAACTGCCCTCCGTTGCAGGCCTGGTCCCTCCCAACTGCCCTCCCCTGCTGGCCATCTTGTGTCCCCATGGGAACAAGATCTTTGACCACATGGGGGCAGCCCTCTTGTGTGTTGGAGTGATGGTCAGTTTGCATATTACTCTTTTATTAGATAGGACACTTGAAATGTAATTGTCACAGGTAAATAGAAAGGAGATAATAGACACTAGGAACATTTTAGATAAATATTTTTAATATTTTAATTTTATATAGCTATTAAAATACTTGATATGGTTCTTCATGCTGTTTTACTGTATTCATGTGTTCATTATTATATCAGTAGTTATGCTGACAACTGAATGTAACTTTATAATTTCCACAGTGCTTTCACATTATCAAATGTGATCCTCAGAGCCATTCTGTGAGATATTTCCATTTTTGGAGGCCCAGAGAGGTTAAGTCAGTGGTCAGCAAACTCATTAGACAACAGAGCCAAATATCAATAGTACAACAACTGAAATTTCTTTTGAGAGCCAAATTTTTAAAACTTAAACTTCTTCTAACACCACTTACTCAAAACAGACTCGCCCAGGCCATGATATTTTGTGGAAGAGCCACACTCAAGGGGCTAAAGAGCCGCATGTGGCTTGCAAGCTGCAGCTTGTCAACCACTGGGTTAAGTAATTCATTGACAATCACACAAGTTAATAAAAGGACCAATTTGATGCTAGAATTTCCATGTACCTATTCTAGTGCTTTCTTTTATTATATTAGGAAAAGAACTGATGTAGGATAGCAGGAAACAATATGAAAAACTATTACTACTACTTTGCAAGAGTTAATATCTATAGATGTCTTCCTTAATACCAAGAAATAACCAGGACATAAAAGTGGACCGACAAGTTGAGTCTACTAGTTACCTAATCCTATAAAATTCTATACAATAAAAGCATAATATGCAAATTGACCAAATGGGTGAATGCCCATCCAGGCGGCTATCTGGAAGACCATATGGGACGATGCTATGACACCCACTGATGCCAGGCCAGCCAAGGTGGGTGTGATGCAATTGGGGCCTGGCCATCGCCCCATGATCACCCCTCAGAGGGAGGCCCAGGCACCGGCCAGTGGGCTGCGACTGGTGGGTGGGGCCTCCAAAGCCTGGGTCCCTAGTGCCAGAGGGAAGCCGGTGCTGGCAGCTGGGGGAAGGAAGGCCTACTCTTGCACAAATTTTGTGCATTGGGACTCTAGTTCATATATAAACCCAGTCGTATTTGAATAAAATCTCTGTTCAGTAGATCAAAATAGTTAAGTGTCTATAATTTTTCACTTAAAAATATTTTTAGCAGAAATGAAAGGTGTTGTTTTTCTGCACCAAATTGTTCATTTAGTACATTTTAGATGATTATAAAATATATTACAATAGAACTATTTCTTAAGTGTTTTAAAATAGTATTGTTCATGAAACTTTCTGAAATTTACCATCAGGCTAATGGTGACAGAATCTACATAGAACTATGCTTCGTGGTGTTCTGGGGAAAACCTTTCGACTTGCTGGCTATACTATTCAATATGGCTGTATAGCGCATTGTGTGTTTGAATATGTTGGTGGTGTTGTCATGGTAAGTTTTTACTTTCAAGAAAGTAATCATTTTAAATATATACCTTTTTAAATAGAAGGAAATGTGTTTTTCCCTTTATTATAATTGAAGTTATTAACTTAATGAATAAAGTTTGACTGTTAAAATCTTTCTAAATGTGTAAGAGGATGTAAAAGAATGTATTTGTATTGGCACTGATATAAAGTACTGTTTCTGATAGGGTACAAAGGCCCTATTAATACACTAAGAATAATAGTTTATACCATTTATTGAATGCTAAAATGTTCTAGGGTATATGTGATGTTTTAGTTATTAACACATTTAATCTTTACACTCTGTGAGATACTTATTAGAAATCCACTATACATATGATGAAACTGAGGCTCAGAAAGCTTAAGTAGCTTGGTCCATGTCTCACAGTTAGTAAGTAGACTTGGAATTTCAGACAGACTTTTCTCCTGTTTTCAAAACTGCTCCTCTTAATTAAAACAAATGATTATTCTGTCTTGTGTTAATATTAAAATGTTAAGGATCTTTCCCCACCAGTGATATTTTTAAATATAGCATTATGAATCTATCAACCATTACTGTACTAACCTTTTATCATGTAAATGAAATAATTGATTGAATGTCTAATTAGTGGGTTTTGTTGGTGGTGTTGCCATTTTTATCAGGTTTAGCAACAATTCAGTCATACAACTTCAAGTATTCAGCAAATAAATATATTTAAACTCCCTCCCCCTTAGAGTTTTAAAATTTCCAGTGGGCTACGAGGTAGCAAACATGAACTTTCATTGTGTTCTTTATTATTTTCTGCCTGGGTAGGAATATTTGACTAAAAATTATTTACACATAGGGTAATAGAGACTGTTGTATTTAGACTTGTTAGGTAGCAATGATCACTTTATTATACCTCTGTGCAAATATAGAGATTATTGTTTTAAGATATATTAATATGAAGTCTTAAAGTACATCTTATTATGCCAATATTTTTTTCAGTATAAAATATAAGTTGCAGCCCCATCAATGGGTGATTTCTACTCTCTTGAAAGAGAAGAAAAGGCGTCAACTCATTGCAAATAATATGATAGCATTTATTAAATCACTGATATTTGACAATAATAAGAAAATAAATCATTCATTTATTTATTCAACATTTTTTTTGGAATATCATCTTTATGCCAAGCCCTGGCAACACGAAGGTCAAGATCCCAGGCCTCGTGGAGCTTATTTTCTACCGAGTGGCCCAGATTTGGAAACATAGATATTATTTTAATCATGTATTATAATGTAATATCAATAAACCATTTTAAATATATTTGCTTATGTTTCCAGACTTGATGGCCACTCTGTAAAGTTAAATTTCTCTGGGTGCTGCCAGCTTATTATGAGTCATCCTCCAAGCATGGGGAACATTGGCTTGATTTCTTTCTTTTAAGCCTGCTCAGATTTTTGTTATTATTTAAAAAGGTTTTCAACTCCAATTAAAAAATTATGTCTTTTCAGTGTTCTGGACCATCAATGGAGCCTACGATTCAAAATGCAGATATTGTCTTTGCAGAAAATCTTAGTCGACATTTTTATGGTATCCAAAGGTATATTTGTCATAGATATATTAAATTTGTGGTGGAAATATACATAGACATTGTGTCTTTTTCTGCAGTTTCTTAACTTTATCTTTAAAAACTCTCTTGTAAATACAAAAAAGTGACAAGCTAGATAAAATTTTGTCTCAAATATTTTCTCTCAGTTTTGAAAAATTTTAATAGTTTCTGTGGCATGCATTATCTCTTAGGTCAGTATGCCCCTTGCAACATTGTCCAAAGCAGATAGCAGGCACTTTTATTATGCACGTTCAAGTCTACCTTACTCTTTTTCTGGGGGTGGGATTTGGCTAGAATGTTTTGAGGCAAGAGTTAGAAACTTATGAACTTCTGCATATCCAAATCATTGATTTGGTTTTTAATGTTTAAAATAATCCTATTTCTATTGATGACTGTCTTATTCTCCGTGGCCTATGATGAACACTTGATGACTTTTAGACTATAGCCTTGTATATAGCCATGAGTGAGAAATCTTATCTGAGTCTCCTGATTAAGTTGAAAAACTCCTTGTCAAATATTGTTTGCCACCAAATCACTTTAAATCCTGTTTTAAATGGTGTTTCCAATTCTTTGATGCTGTTTGTTCTAGTTAACTCTGTATTATTCCTTCTGAATGCATGTCGAGTATTAGTAATTGAATGTATTTTCTATAGGGTACCTCTCTGATTCCCTAGAATTTTGGGTCCGTTAGTTTTTCATAATTCTGCAAAAATAAATTTATGTCAGCATTCATGTACATTAACTACAAATTTGACTCACTTTAGCTGTTATTTAGCTATGACCCAAATAGGCTTAGGCACTCCTCTTTCATTATTTACCTTCTCAATATTCTGTTTCACATTACTGAAAATCTTCAAAAATGGTGTGAAACTGTTCTTTGCATTTACTGATCTTACCAGGAGATTCTATAGATATAAACTATCTCTATGTCCAGCCATATGGTCTAGCATGGTCCCTAGGTAATTGTTCTTTAGATCTTTTAATCATAAGATATGGGGGTAGAACATAAAACTTATGTAATAGGTTGTGTTCTAGCTTTTTCTTTTTAACTTATGTTAAAATAATATAATATAGCCTATAGATTAATTTGAAATCAAGCCTCACTATAGCAGGAAAACAAGCTTCTGCTTCCCATGCTAAAGACCTGATTTTACTCTCATAGTTCTTGAGCATCCTTAACAAGGAGCTGAAATTGTTGGCTAGTTTCTGAATGAATAGCTCAATATTGTCCTTTTTTAAAAATACAATCACTCTTTGCTTTCAGATGGGTAATACAAATAACTACATTCAATAAATTAATGCATATTCTTTGAAAGTTTAATTTGTATTCTATTCATTCAGGGGCCCATTAGATGGAAAAATAGCTCAAAATCTGGCATTTTATTAGACATACTAAAGTAACTTTTACAAGCATAGTAGTCAGTTGGTAGCTTGTACTTTAAAAATATTACTATCCTGAGTATTCTTTTCCTTTCATCTGTAGCACAGTTTTCAGATACTCTTGCTTGATGTCTGTTTCTAAAGGTAGAATAGCCATCCATTTTTGGCAAAATGAAAGTCTGTATATTTGGCATCTGAAGCACATGGATCTCTTTTGGGTCAAATGTACAGGACACTTATACTCGAAACACTGACAGTCTCACTACTAGTTATTCTTTCAACAAATCCTATATAATAAAAGGATAATATGCAAATGTATCCTAACAGCAGAACAACCGGTTGCTGTGACATGCACTGATCACCAGGGTTGCAGACATTCAATGCGGTAGATGCCCCCTGGTAGTCAGCGCCTATAGATTAATTGGAAATCAAGCTTCACTATAGCAGGAAAGCAAGCTTCTGCTTCCCATGCTAGAGACCTGATTTTGCTCTCATAGTTCCTGAGCATCCTTAGCAAGGAGCTGAAATTGTTGGCTAAATTGTTTCTGAGTGAATGCTCAATATTCAGCTAGCTGTAGCTGCCCCCTAGTAGTCAGTGCGTTCCCACAGGGGGAGCTCCGCTCAGCCACAAGTTGGGCTGATGGGTGCAAAGGCAGCGGCAGTGGCAGTGGCAGGAGCCTCTCCCACCTCCTCAGCAATGCTAAGGATGTCTGACTGTTGGACATCCTCCGAGGACTCCCTGGCTGCCAGAGGGATGTCTGACTGCCAGCTTAGGCCTGATCCCCCAGGGAGCAGGCCTAAAGTGGCAGGTGGACATCCCCTGAGGGGTCCTGGACTGCGAGAGGGCACAGGCTGGGCTGAAGGACACACACACCCCCATCCACCAAGTGCAGGAATTTTCATACACCAGGCCTCTAGTAGTTAATGAACGCCTAATTCACAAAACGTGCTGTACATTAGAATGTTAAGATGAATAAGGTATTGACCCTTCTTTGCAAAAGTTTATAATGACATCAAATTATTTCTAGAACTAGATATAGATAAGTAAATATAGTAAATCCTTTCAAATATATGTGTTAGTCAACAGAATTTATTCATTTGAGCAGAAAAAGCATTTTGTTTTTGTTGAAGCATTAGTCCTACATTTTTGTCTCCTTCCTTTCTAGTTTTTGAAGATCTTTCTTATTTTCCTAATACAGTGGTCGGCAAACGGCAACTCTGTTGACTAATGAGTTTGCTGACCACTGTTCTAATATATGTAGATTGTTGCTTCTTTCATGAATCATGCCAATTTGTTGTTTGTAGTATATGTTTGGCCAACTTTTAGCATGTTATTTGGTTGGGTCTTCTGATATTTTTCCTTAATTATGTAATTTTTTTTACTGTAAATTACCTGGATTATATAATTCTTTGATACTTTGAGCTCTAGGGAAGCAAATGATGTTTTTGTCTTTTTATGTGCTCTCGAGTCCATCAATACTCCTGGCTGGACAGTAAAATTTACTTAGTTAATTTGATGCTATTTACATGAAATTGTTTTCCCATACTTTCATTACCAAAAATTCAGACATTAAAGTAACACAGTAGATATAGTGAAAGAAGATAATTCTTATAGAATTATCAGAAATTTTCGAATCTTCTAATAATGTTTCCATCACCCTCATCTTTGGATTCTAGCACATAAAAGTCAATCATAGAGGTTCTCAAAGTTGGTAGATGTTTGGAAGGGCCAATACAGTGAGAGGATAAAGGGTGTGGCTTTAGGTGGCTTTATAAAAGTATTATAGCAATGCTATGTATGTGCTTAATAAATAAACACTGACATTTCTTTGGCTTTTTTCCTCAGGGGTGACATTGTGATTGCAAAAAGTCCAAGTGATCCAAAATCAAATATTTGTAAAAGAGTAATTGGTTTGGAAGGAGACAAAATGCTCACCAGTAGTTCATCAAGTTTCTTTAAAAGCCATAGTTATGTAAGTAACAATTTCAGTTATGTTATTATTAAAATTAATTGAAAACATAAAAAAAATGACATCTATTTTGACTGTAACTTAAAGTGCTGCATTCAGTGGAATTTAAGTATGTTTGTATCAAGAATCATTTGGCCATTATATTTTATATGTTTTAGTTCCTTTAAAAACCCTGTATCAGTATCTCAGTAATAGTTGTTACAGGCAAGATTCATCAATAGATATCAAAATATTGGGTAAAAGTTAGAGGGGAAAATAGTATATTTGCACATTCTCAAAGTATCTCTCCCAAGATATTTATTACAAAGGGAAAAGCAGGAACTTCGTAGAGGAGGCCCTGGCAGTCACTACCGGTACTGAGTGATCAAGGTTAACTTCACCAATTACAAGACAGATCAACATAGTGTAGCCCCTGAATTGAAGAATTGAGAAGGGCCCATCACTTTTGTGGTATTCTTGTAAAAGGGTATAATCTGAGTCTAATCATGAGAAAACAGTAGAATTGAGGGTAATTCTGCGTCATTACTGACAAATACTCTTCCAAAATGTTAAGGTCATGAAAAACGAGGAAAGACAGGAACTGTGATAGATCGGAGAAGACAAAGGAGATGTGACAACTCAGTGTGGTCTGGGTTCCTGGCTCAGAACATTTTTCAACTAACTTACTAAAGAAAAAGCTGGTAAAAATCAAATAAAGCCTGTAGTTAAGCTTTTTAAAATCCCATTTAAGTTTTTAGAATATAAATTACATGTACTTTTTGTGTAGTCAATTTACCAGTTAGAAAGAGAGAGCAAGAGCTGTAGAATGGAAGAGTGAGGAGCAGGAGTGATGTGTTTCCTCCTTTCACCAATCACATGGCTGATATGACAGCTTATGGCAGTGGAGGGTGGCCTTATTTTACTCAGCATATAATTTTCCTACCTTAATAATTATAACTTAATTTCTACTTTCATTTAAAATTTCTGTCACTCTCAAGTTATTATAGCTGTTAGGTCTATTAACTAACTCTACCTCTATCTTCATCCCCAATGTAAGCATGGCATTAAGAGTTAAATTGTTGCCGAGACCTGTTTGGCTCAGTGGATAGAGCATCGGACTGCGGACTGAAGGGTCCCAGGTTCGATTCCGGCAAGGGCATGTACCTTGGCTGCGGGCACATCCCCAGTAGGGGGCGTGCAAGAGGCAGCTGGTCGATGTCTCTCTCTCATCAATGTTTCTGACTTTCTATCCCTCTCCCTTCTGCTCTGTAAAAAAATCAATAAAACATTTTTTTTTAAAAAATAGTTAAATTGTCGTCATCATTGTAAATTTATTTTAAACTATAATGGCCTCTGTCTGCTCTATGAGTAAGTTTGATCAATTGACTATTACATATAATCAGTTCATTTATTTACCATCCACAATAGACTATGGTTTCGCTGTTCAAATATTTTTTATTTTTATTACTATAATGTTAAACACACTAGTGATTGTTAGCTGATGGTGACAATAATGTTGAAGATAGTATGGTATAAGGTAACCTGTTTTTCTTCGGACTTCATAAGGGACACTGTACACTATCCTTTTATTCTTAAAAAATGTCAGATTTTTGCATAATGGTTGTTGCACTTTCATATGACTGTTATCATTTCATGAGGCATTGTAATCACTTCTGAATTGCTTTAGCAAGATAAATTTGAAACCAAGAATAGTTTGCAGTCAAAACAATAAAACATATTGTTACTATCCAGAATCTGTATACTTAAAATACCACACCATTGTTGTTTTCTTTTTGTTATCGGAGGAGTATCAGAACAAAAGGATTTAGATAAAAATCTCTGCTAATCAGAAAAGACAACCAGAGGACTATAAGTTGTAGATTTTTTTGAATATTCTATTTAAAGAAAACATTCATCAAATTTTTATGTTTGATGAATGGATTAGTTAGAGGACACTGGTATATAGTTCCTGGTGTATTCCATTCACTTTGGTTTGTATGTTTATAAGTGTACAAACATAAGTGTAATAATATTGGCCAACACTTATGTATTTAATCTGTACCATACACTGTTGAAACTCTTTTACAAGGGTTAATTTATTTAATCATCACAACAGCAACCCAGTGAGATAGGAGTGATAGTAACTGACAGATGGAAAAACTAAAAACAAGGTGGTTAAATAAATTGCCCAGTTCGTGAGTCTGATAGTTGGAATTCAAACACAAGTAGCCTGGGTCCACCCAGAATCTGGATGCCTTGATATGCTACAACTTCTCCTCCCAAAATATCCTCTATTTTTTTTTATTTCTACTCCCATCTCACCAAATTGTACTTTCCTTAAAATGTATTATCTTTATTATTATTTTAAAAAAGAAAAGTAACTGTTTTTGGTCAGGGGCAGTATTGATTCTGAAAGAGAAGCCAGTAAATTGTGAAAGTTTTCTCACTCCCACCAGTTTTTCTAGGCTGAATTTTCAAAGCCATATGAATTGTGTAGCTATTACAGAACCACTTACGCAAATGTGTTCCATTAATCAAGGTGATTTATAACAAAAAATCATCCAAGTTTAGAGCACTCTGAAGAGATATCCAAACTGTTTGCAGGGACTGCCTCTCTAGAGTGTTCCCTTTTCCAGCTATCTCAAAAGCACACTGGTGCTGTATTGTATGAAGTGGGTTTCTTCCCCTACCTATGCATCCTCTTAGAAAAATTATTGTTTATTAGATGAAGACATTACTATTCAGATCTTGATTTAACTTCATGGTAAAGATGATGAATATTAAAAATGTTTTGAATTTCAGGGAAAAAACATTTATTCTCTAAGTATATGCCTCAGAGAGCAAAACACCAAAATTGTCATTTGGAACCTAGAATATAGTTTAGCATATGAAAGAAGAGCATTGTTCCCAAGTTGGCATAAAATAATATAAACAGATCATTGGTTAAGTGAAGTGGAACCATTTTATTCATTTCAGAGTTCTAAAAGTCCATGTAGCAAGCAACACTTAGGAACTATGATTTATTTTTTACATTAAGCATTTGGAAACTAGCAGTCCCTATCAAGGTTCTATTGCAGTGGGTTTTACAATATTAGCTAAGATATAAGCTTAATTTGTGACCCTCAAAAGAAACAAATTGTACTTAGCTTAAACATCTTAAATAACTTACCTTCCTATACTATAGCAATTTCTCAGTTTACTGCTAGAAACTCCTAGTTTGCCAAAAATAATCAATTGCAAGAAAAAACCATTAAGCAAATCAGAAATACTGTACATAAAATGAATTGGCATGCTCCTATTGATTTGCATGTTAGGCAAAGTAAAAGCCTATTTAATGTAGGGGATTTGGGCCAGGACTTAAGAAATGTAGTAAAATCCTATCTAATACAAGAGTAATATGCAGATTGACCATCACTCCTACACACAAGAGGGCTGCCCCCATGTGATCAAAGATCCTGCCCCCATGTGGACACAAGATGGCCACCACAAGACAGCTGGCAGGGGAGGGCAGTGGGAGGGACCAGACCTGCAAGGGAGGGCAGTTGTGGGCCATCAGGTCAGCAAGGGAGGGCAGTTAGGGGTGACCAGGCTAGCAGAGGAGGGCACTTGGGGGCAAACAGGCTGGCAGGGGAGCAGTTAGACATCAATTAGGCTGGCAGGGTAGTGGTTAGGGGGTGATCAGGCTGGCAGACAGAAGTGGTTAGGGGCAATCAGGGAGGCAGGCAGGCGAGCATTTTGGAGCTAGCAGTCCTGGATTGTGAGAAGGATGTTCAACTGCCCATTTAGGCCTGATCCTACTGGGGCCCGATCCTACTGGGATCTGGCCTAAATAGGCAGTCAGACATCCCTTCAGGGGACCCAGATTGAAGAGGGTGCAGGCTGGGCTGAGGGACACGCCCCCTGCCTCTACCCACCCCCCTCTGTGCATGAATTTCATGCACTGGGCCTCTAGTTTTGTTATAAAAGCTAATGAAGAGATGAAGAAAAATACTTTATCTTTCTGAGGTTATCCAGTGGTTATTCTAGTCTTCATAGAAGATTTGAAAGATAAGCTACTTCCATGGTAATCACAAGTAAAAGTTGTAGAAAATACTGGCATGTCCCTGTTACTTTGTACCAAGACAGCAGAGTGTTGACTAATGTGTCTTTCCCCCAAGTGACTTCTATTTGGAGTGAATGATACTTTCCAGCCCTTTTTACTAAGCAGACTAAAAATTCACTTGGCTTTGAACTAGCCTATCAGTTTAGAATAATGTGAACTAAATCATTTAAAGGGATAATAAAATTGACCCACCTTGCTCTTGTTTTAAGGGAAGATTTGGTTCTCAGAAATGCTGTGGTGGTTTTGTTATCATGAAGGCTAAGTTGCCCTTGCAAAATGCAGCACCTACTAATTACACTGTAAGCTAAGAAGAGTTGTCTACATTGCCTTTTGGACTTTATTAACTACTACAGAGGTGTTTTGTTATTTTGATCTTTTATTGGTTGGCAAATTAAAAATGGGTAAAGTTGTTCCTTGTAGTTGGAAAATTGCTCCTTTGAGTGTTAACTTTGAGTGGTTGTTCATTGTAAAATAAATAATCAATTTTTAAATCTTCCAAAATTAAAATTTTATTGAATTTCAGTTTCTCTACCATAGCAGCCACTCTGTATTGAAAATGGAAACACTAATAGAAATGTGATTATGAAGATTTCAGTATGTTCCTATAGTTAGATCATAACAATCTTTTGCTATTGTTAAAGAAAACATGTTTGTAGTTATTAGAGTATATATTTTTACTTTTTATTATCAACCCATCAAAATTTCAGACTATTTAAAGCTTTTAGGTTCTTGATACCATATATTCCAGTGTTATACACAAAAGGTGAAATATTGTTTACCAAATGTTAGTCTGTTAGCACAGAATGATGATACATGAATAAGGAATGTAGTATTACATTTTTTGTATTATAGAGTATGCTAATAACATCATTAATGTTATTGGTGGAAATGTAAGAAATAGAGACAGTTTGACATTTCAGAAAAAAAATTGGTTAAATGTTCCCAGGATACATACATAGGTAGTAGAGTGTTCTGAAAAGGAACACTTGGAAATGGGACAATATACCAGTAATAAAGCTGTTTTATAATGTATTTGAAAACTGATTAACAAAGTAAAAAAACAAGCTCACTAATTTGACAGCATTAGAAAATGGTCACTGGGGTGAATAAATGGTGATGGAAGGAGATTTCACTTGGGGTGGTGAATGTATAATACAATGTACAGATGATGTACTATAGAATTGTACACCTGAAACTTATATAATTGAATTAAGGAATGCCACCCCAATAAATTCAGTTTTAAAAAACTGTTACTTTATATAGTTAATACTAACAGCCCCTTAATGTGAACTGTATATTTACTAGTACGTTATCGTTCAAATCCTTGAATATCCTAATGCTGTTTTTCTGTTTGTTTAAATGTCATTTACTTCAGCTAAAAGTCACAACCATATGGCCTTCTATTACCACTTATATTATAAACAGGAAAAGTACTTCTGTGTAGGGAGAGGAATCATGAGATTGAAAGCTTGTTTATTATAAGCTGCTGATACACTAAATCCTTGTCACTTAAATAGAAGAACTACCTAATAATGTCACTTATTATAACAAGGATAGCTAAACAAGGGACTTGCTTTCTGCAGACTATAGTGATAAAACCCTGTGCTACATATCCATTTCTCAGCAACGGCTCCCAGATTAATCAATCATGGCATACTGCTAATGTCTTGATTGCAGCTGATGTGGAGGAAATATGTTTACTCTTTTGCTAAAGTGAAGTTCACTGGAGAAATACGTGACTTTTTCATCCTATAGTTAACATGATTCTGAAGATAAATTTGACTTCTTGTTTACAATTCTGATGTGTTTTTCTTCCCCTCTGAGGCCTCCACAACTTAAGCATTTTCTGATGTGTTCTCTGAATGTTTTAAGAATAATTTGATCTTCAACAATATGTAGTTTATAGAATTTTATTTTATAAAATTGTATTTTATCTTACATATTTGAATATATATACATATGTCTATGTCTATATGAAGATCAATGTTTCTACTGAGAGATTATTAGCACATCTTCCTGAAACTAATGTGTTTTGCACATTTAAAAATATTATAACTACTCACAGTTGGAGTTTCCAGCTTAAAGTTGGAAAACCCGTCCTTTCAAGTGAATATAGGGAGGCAGTTGTGCAATTCTGTAAAATGCAAATATTATATGTATTTTTATCTGCAAGTTATAAGAGACCTCTTACTATAAGGTTGCCTAAAAGTAATTGGGAAAAATTGAGACAGAAATTGTAACACTGATGTTCAATCTTAGCATGTTAAGCAGACTCTAACTCTGATAACTGGGAGTAAAGAGAATATATTCCAAAGGTCATGTGGCTTCCTAATGATATAGTGGTCTGCTGGATAGCTACTGTTGAGTAGGTGTAATGTGTTCAGATGTCTTTTGAAGTAAGCAACTAAATGAAGTTCTGTGTTACCACTTTGGGTAATTAAAATTCTATAGGTTTTGGTGACCCATTTAATCTTAGTCCATAAAAGCATTCTCATGCTACTATACTATTCTCTACCTAAAATAAGAATGGAAAAGAGGAATAACAGATATAAAAGCAGGCATGCATGGGAATACTCATCATTTATATGCTTAGCATATACCGTAAAACCTAGTATTTCATTAAGTTAGGTCTTCTTTTAGAATATGAGAACCAGGTTATACATCAGTTTATATTACAATGGAAGTACATAGATAGTCTTGAAATAAGGCTACAAAAGATGCTTCTTTTAAATACTAGTCTAAAAATAGCTGATAAAACATTGTTTTATAAATAGAACAAGAAAAAAATCAGAAAGCAAAGTAATTCATTGTCCTAGGACAGTGGTTGGCAAACTGTGGGTCGGGAGCCACATGTAGCTGGGGAGCCACGGTTTGCTGCTCTGTTGACTAATGAGTTTGCCAACCACTGTCCTAGGGAAAATATTCTGAAGGAATGGGGCATTAGATTCAGATAGCCAGTATGGAAGGGCATAATTATGTCCTTCATCCCCAGCCCTATTCCCCTTCCTCTAACTGTGTGACTAGTTGGTAAATCGTTCTGAATAAGTGAATGCTCCATAAGGGAGAGCCAGTACATTTGGTATTTGATAAACATTGCTTCGTGAAGATTCCTATTAAAATAATAAAAACGTTAATCTTTAGTACTAACATTTCTATGATTTGGTCTTAAAACTGAATTTCACCAAATCATTTGATATAAATAAAATTGCGGTTATTCACAATTAAGTAAATTTTAAATTATATTGGATTCAATTCACAGTCTTGGCTACTACCAGACCTATGTAATTGAATACAGTGTAAATAACAAAATATAACTGTAAAAGCACAGTTCACTTTGTAAATTTCTGAGTAGACTGCATAGGAAAATTAGGACAAAGAAAAAACCCAGAAGACATCATTCATACCAGCAGCTGGGGCAACTACACAGAGTGAGTGGCCAGATTATTATGATCTCTAAACACATAATAATCTGGCCACTCGGTACACGCGCGCGCGCGCGTATGTGTGTGTGTGTGTGTGTGTGTGTGTATCCTATCTAATAAAAGAGCAATATGCAAATTGACTGTTACTCCAAGACATAAGATGGCCATCCCCATGTGGTCAAAGATTGCTGCTCCCATGTGGACACAAGATGGCCACCACAAGATGGCTGGCAGGGGAGGGCAGTTGGGGGTGACCAGGCCAGCAGAGGAGGGTAGTTTGAGGAGACTAGGCCAGCAAGGAAGGGCAGTTGGGGGGGGGGCAGGCAAGCAGGGGAGGGCAGTTGGGGGGTACCCAGGCCTACAGGGGAGCACAGTTGGGAGGGGTACTAGGCCTGCAGGGGAGGACAGTTAGAGGTGACTGAGCTGGCAAAGAAGAGCAGTTGGGTGAGACCAGGTCTGCAAAGGAGGGCAGTTGTGGGCGATCAGGCCAGCAGGGAGGGCAGTTAGGAGTGACCAGGCCAACAGGGGAGGGAAGTTGAGGGCGACCAGGCCTGCAGGGGAGGACAGTTAGGGGTGACAGGCCGGCAGGGGAGGGCAGTTAGAGGCAACTGGGCAGGCCTGGGAGCAATTAGGTGTCGATCAGGCTGGCAGTGGAGTGGTTAGGGGGTGATCAGGCTGGTGGACAGAAGCGGTTAGGGGCAATCAGACAGAGGCAGGTAAGTAGTTGGAAGCCAGCAGTCCTGTGAGAGAGATGTCCTGTGAGAGGGATGTCCTGGAGAGAGATGTGCAACTGTTTAGGCCCAGTGGGATCAGGCCTAAACAGTTGGTTGGACATCCCTCGAGGGGTCCTAGCTTGGAGAGTGTGCAGGCTGGACCTCAATTTATATATATATAAATTCAGGCCAGTGCATGAATTCATGCATGGGTCAGGTCTGGCCAACCTGGCCAGGGGGAGGGGACATGGGCGGTTGGCCAGCCTGCCTGCTGGTCAAACTCCTGGTCAAAGGGACAATTTGCATATTAGCCTTTTATTATATAGGATACACATTGAGTGGCCAGATTATTATGCATTCAGAAATCATAATAATCTGGCCACTCAGTGTGTAATAACAATAGCTAGTAGTTAGTGAGTGCTTACTGGTGCCAAGAGCCTTATGTGTTACTCCATTTGGTTCTCAGAATTTTCTGTAAGGCATTTATTATTGCCAGTTGTATAGATGAAGTTTAAATAACCTGGCTAAGGTGCTTAACTAGTAGTAGCAGAGCTACACTTTGAACTTAGAAGTATGACTGAGGACTGTATTTTTAACAATTATGCTAAAGAACTCATCAAATATTCTAATTCAGACTGGATGATATTGAGTACTTAGGGAGAATGAGCAAATCAAGTGTTTGACTAAGTTCCCAACCTACTCAGCAGGGAAAATAATGAAATAAAACTTGTTAGTAAAATGCATCCCCCTTTATAACTTCCAGTGCTGTAGCCTACTGTAACTTTTGTGTAAATTCCTCTTTTGCAATAATTGGCTAGGAACCTAAGGTGGCATTTTTAAGTATGGAAGGATAGTAATAGTCCCCAGGGACGATGAAAATAGTATAGTAATAAATCACAATCTAAATGGAGAAAAAGAGTAGGACTGCATAGAAATAGTGTCCAGTGATCCCACTTCTAGGAATATATCCCAAGAACTCAAAAACACCCATCAGAAAGAATATATGCACCCCTATGTTCACAGCAGCCCAATTTACCATAGCTAAGATTTGGAAGCAGCCTAAGTACCCATCAGCAGATGAGTAGATTAAAAAACTTTGGTACATCTATACAGTAGAATACTATACAGCTGTAAAAAAAGAACTCTTACCATTTGCAAACGGCATGGGTGGACCTAGAGAGCATTATGCTAAGCAAAATAAGCTGGTCAGAGAAAGGTGATTATCACATGATCTCACTCATATGTGGAATCTAATGACCAACATAAACGGATGAACAAAAATAGACCCACGGAGACACAAAAACATAGAACAGACTGTCAAACCTCAGAGGGAAGGCAGGGGAGAACTGGGGGGAGAAATCAACCAATGAATTCATGTGTATATGCATAACCCAAGGACACAGACAGTGGGTGGTGAAAGCTGGGGGTGGGGGTGGGAGGAGAGGACATTGGGGGGAAAAAGGGACATATATAATACTTTAAACAATAAAGATTTCTAAAAAAAAAAGTATTCATTGAAATAATAAGTGTTCCATATCTGCTTCTTATAAATGTTAATCCCTTTGTCTTAAACCTAGCATTTGGGAGCACCTCAATCAGGGCTCCAGATACTATACTCAGGTAGACAAATGTGATCAAGAAGTTGTGGCAAAGAGAATGTGAATGAAAATAGATTAGTAAAACTGACACTCCCATTTTAAAAAAATCAAAATTTCTCAGCTTTTTGTTCTTAAAAGCTCTTCTACTTAAATTGCTTCTTAGTGGGGATTTAATGTTTTACCTTTTGACATATATGTCTTTGTTCATAGCTATGTTGGTATTATAGGAAGGGTAAACTCCAACAGTTATTCACTTGTGGTGTTTCTCATTGCTGTTGCATAAGTAAAAAACAAAACAAAACAAAAAAACTAGATTTTTCAAAGTCCTTTTATAGAACTGTGCAATTAATAAATTATTTAATTTTCCCAATATTATCTCCAGTAGTTTGTCCGCTTAGCATCAAACCAGGGCCATGGCTAACTTTGGAGTATATGTCATGATTAAGCAGAATATGCATTAGCCACATAGCAGTAGGGATAATTTGACATGCTGCTGCTTACTTGAAAGATGGTAACATAAAACACAATTACTTGGGTATTAATTGTTAGACTAAAATGACATATGAATGTATATTCATTATATGGACTTCTTTTCCTGGGCAAAGAAACTATCCTGTTTGTCTTTGCCCAAAAGAAAGAATGTTTTTGATTATTTTTATAAAATGTGTATGCCTCTCCTTTTCCAGTATAATTGAGGATAAAGAAAAAATAATCATGTCAAAAAAAGATTCCAAAAACTTTGCCCCTCTCCTCGCCTCTATTTTTCTTTAATAACTGTTAAAGTTATTTTGTTTCTTTAATAAAAAATAAACTATTGTTTCCTTTCCACTCAGTTATTTAAGAACCATTAAAGTGGCATAAGCAATAATAGGGCCAGTCCCCACCCTTACCTTTGCTGGTTGTAAATTCTAAAACATTTGGCAAAGAGTTAATTAAAAATCAAAGCTGATATTAGGCTTTTCTGCTTTTTGGAAGGTTAGAAATACAAATATCTTATCCTGCAGTCAGAACTTTTACTTAATTAGTTTTTGCTTAATCAAATAAATTAGTTTGACTATAGTTTAGTAAATGTGTTATTTGATATTGTGGACTCTTTCATCAGATTTCACTTGAATCAGGAAAGGTAACACCTGTGGGTTGGTTCACTAAAGCCTCTTTTGTTGAAGGGACACCCGCCAAGGCATGAGGCAATTACATTTGTTGCCTGTACTAAAAGAGGCACTTAACTGGACCTCAGTAAGTATGGCTGAGAACTAGAGGCTTGATTTTTTTGTCCAGCCCTAAGATTAGGCTTTCTCAGAGCTCAGGAAGAAAACCTCTGACATAGTAAGGAAAAACAAGAATAATCTAAGGGTTCTTTTCTTGCTTTAAAATTTAGCCCTAAAGTTAGCTTTGTCTGAGACCTTGGAAAATTCAGATTTGAACAAAAGTAAAATGTATGTGGCATTCATTGTAAAACTATATCTATACCTAGGATATTTATATTCTTAGGCTCGTGTATTCATTCAAATTACTTTGGCAGATTTACAAAAGTATAAAAAGGAAAAGCACTTAATTACTAAAAGTTTTGGTTATGAAAAATAATGAAAACATGTAATTGGGGATATCCATTTTGGCCATTTGCAAAACATGTATTACAAATGCATTTATTAAAGTCCTGTTCTACTTTAGTTGGAAAGTTATAAAACTTTATAATAAAACTTACATATAAAATACATTTTAATCTACTCTTATCTGTTAGTATTTTGTTATATTATTGCTGCAGAATTTATCTTTTATCTGACTTGAATTTTCATTTTAGTGATAGCAACTTGGTCAGTCCAACAGAGGATTGCTGATGGAGAGTAATTTAAGTTTATGTTGAACAGATATTAATGGGCAAATGAGTCATATCAAAGAGGCCTTGTTTTTTGAAAGAAACATTTTGTTCTAAATATATTTATGATTGTCATCGAGTAAAAATTTAGGCTTATGTTACTTACCAGTTAATATACAGGACATATAGGAACTAGGGTCTTTTCATTTTAGTAGATGGTCACCATCATTAATTTTACAACTCAGGGTTTTATAATAGGTCCTTCTAGGTCTTCATGGTCATTATTGAAGTATAATGCATTGAAGACATGGCCTGTACAAGGCAGAACAGGGATCTTAATTAGAATTCTGACAAGCCCATTCCAATAAAATGATGAGATTATTTGTAATTGATGTCACAGTCAATTACCATTTAGTTCATCATGAGCATTCTAGTAAGTCTGGCCTTGCTATTGGCCCCAGGATGTTGCTGAATAAGTGGTTACCCTGTTTATGCTGTTACTGAGAGAGGAGGGTACATTTTCAATCCGCATCCTAATGACCTCTTTTGAAGTCTATTTAATTAATGACCCTGTCACACTATTTTGATCTCTTATAACCTCAGTGTAGGGTTTATATAACAAATTAATTTTGGGGACACATGTGGCAAAAAAGATAGGCATTTAAAAAGTCGAAACCTGCCCAGCCAATGTTGCTCAGTGGTTGTTGATTTATGAGCCAGGTGGTCACAGTTCGAATCCCAGTCAGGGCACATGCCTGCGTTGTGGGCTCAGTCGCATGTGGGGTGTGCTGGAGGCAGCTGATCCATGATTCTCTCTCATCATTGATGCTTCTCTTTCCATTCTGAAATCAATAAAAATATATTAAAAGTAAAGTTGAAGCCTGAATTATTACTAATATTTAATAAAAGTTATTTTGTTCAAAAATGAAATCATAGGGTTTATGTGTATTTTATGAAAATACAACTTTAGGACATTTTTCCCTACCTGCATAAGAGACTTTTTATTGACAGTACACAAATTTGTTTTTTTTTTTTTAAGGGGGCTGCTTTCTTCTCTAATTCCAGGTGCCAAGGGGCCATGTTTGGTTAGAAGGTGATAACCTACAGAATTCTACAGATTCCAGGTACTATGGACCTATTCCATATGGACTAATAAGAGGACGGATCTTTTTTAAGGTACTGTTTACTACTTAAAATGTAGGTCTTCTTCTCTGAGCTGGTGGGGAAAAAATTTTCTTTTAAAATGAACTCTGAACTCTTCAGGCTGTTAGTGGTCCTACCTGTTACAGTAACAGTAATGAAAAGGTTAGCCTTCATAGCTATAAACATTACCCCTTCCCCCGACTGAGACAGGTAATCAAGAATATTTTTGTTTAAATAATAAAACTACCTACTTTTGTTTGTAGCATAAGAAGCCTTTAATTTGAACATTCAAAAATTTCTCTCGTACTTTTACAAACGTTAATATCCTGAGAATATACAGAATGTCCTCAAAAATTGTATATCACTTTAACAGCTGGTATCTGTTTTGAAAATGAAATGCATTTTAATAAACACTGCCTTTATAATTATTCAAAGTGTATATATACATTTTGGGGGGATACTCTATATTAATATGCACTTGCAGAAGAGCAGACTAGAGTCAAAATATCTGCAGTACAGGGATATCCTAGTTAAGTACAGTGAGGAATGGACTTATCATGGTTGCAGTAAACTTATGATTGTAAGAAAAGATTATTGTTTTCACTGGCTCCTCTTTTTTCTCACAATCAGTAAGGGGAAAAACATATAGAAATACTTGGGGGTAATTTACAGGATTCTTTACATTTAAGCATTTATTCAAGTATTTAGGTTTAGTTCATTTTGAGGGTAGTAAATGAAAATACAGACACACACATGTTCACACACTCACATATATACAATTGACCCTTAAACAACTCGGGGGTTAGGGGTTCTGACCTACATATAACTTTTAACTCCCCCCAAAATTATATGTAGTATCTGGAATTTGTTCCAGGAAAACCCCACAGATAACAAAATCTGTGGATGCTCAAGGCCCTTATGCAAAATCACACAGAACAATGCATACAGTTGGCCTTCTGCTTCCACAGATTCCCAACCATGGATGGAAAATAATGTTTTAATCTGTTGTTAGCTCAATCTATGGGTATGAAATTTAGGCACATGGAGGGCTAACTGTATATTTATTGAAAAAATCTGTGTATAATTGGACCCATGAAGGTCAAACCCATGTTAGAGTTTAAATACATAGACACATAAATTTACTTCCTGAAGTCTTACTTTGATGTAAGAAATTTGTTCTTGAAGAATACAGAAAAAGTGTTTAGTTATATAGCGTAGAGAAAAAGGATGAATGAAATAAAAAAGGAATATGATGATATAACATCACTTTCATTAATTGCCTTAAATCAATTTTGATTTTATAGATTTGGCCTCTGAGTGATTTTGGATTTCTACGAGACAGCCCTAATGGCCACAGATTTTCTGATGATTAGCCAACATTTATTCTTTTGATCTGAATACTGCCTTCTATTCAAGTAAAGTTATTATTGCCACTGAAACCATGTACTTACTAATAAACTATTTGCTATTCAGTTTGTTTTTTTAACTTTTATATGTAAAGAATAAGTAACATGTAATTTGCAAGCTACATTAATTCAAATATGTGGGTAAGCATAATCCATAATAAATCATCTAAAGTTTATGACATATGTAAAAATATTTTTAGGGGGGAAATCTGGATGACAACCTCACTTTTGAAATTTTAGTTTTCTAGGTACAATAAAAAACTCCTCATGAATATACTTCATACGTTAGCTACAATTATTTTTTATTTTATTGTATTTTTGTTAGCTATATTTACAAAATTAAAGTAGGAACTAGTCTTTTAAGTCCAAACCAACAATAAATGCAAATGTCAATCTAATAAAAAGCTGGTAGGTCATAAACTTGGTTCACTCATTTGAAAATAGTTTCAGCCCGGCCAGTATACTTCGGTGGTTGAGCATCGACTTATGATCCAATAGGTCAGGGTTCGATTCCCGGTCAGGGCACATGCCCAGGTTGCTGGCTCAATCCCTGGTGGGAGGTGTACAGTAGGCAGTGGATCAACGATTCTCATCATTGATGTTTCTTTCTCTCCCTTCTTCTCTGAAATCAATAAAAATGTATTTATTTAAAGTTTCAGTGATCCCATAAAGATTTCTTTTTCAAATAAAATTCAAATTGTTTCTGAATTACACTGTACATAGAATGTTAAGTATATAGAAAGATAAAATCTTTACAGTTTACTATAATCAATAATGATACATTATAAAAAGTCCATTTTATCATACTAGCAGTGCAATGGTTCCTTATCCTATCAAATAAAAGTAATATGCAAATTAACCATCACTCTACTACACCCACACGCCATACCCACCAGCCAGTCAGGAGCAAGTATGCATACTAGTCCCAACCAAGATGGCTACAGCCACAGAGCAAGCAGGAAGGAGGCGTGGGTTTCCCTGATGATGGAGGAAGACAAGCTTTCCACACACCCTGGCAGGCCCAGGTCTCCACTCAAGACTACAAAGTTTCAATTATAGAAGATAAATAAATCCCAGATACCGGGGCCTCCGCTTGGGTTGCCGGGAGGCGTGGCCGGCCAACAAACCACCACAGGCACCTTGGACAGGCCGCACACACCAAAAGGGAACTCTCATCCTGATCCAGGACACCCTTCAGGGCAAACCAGCAGGCCCCACCCATGCACCAGGCCTCTATCCTATTTAATATCCTAATAAAATTGTAATGTGCAAATTGACCATCACTCCAACACACAAGATGGCTGCCCCCATGTGGTCAAAGATCCTGCCCCCATGTGGATACAAGATGGCCACCACAAGCAGGGAGGGGAGGGCAGTTGGGAGGGACAGGGCCTGCAAGGGAGGGCAGTTGTGGGTGATCAGGACAGCAGAGGAGGGCAGTTGGGAGGGACCAAGCCTGCAAGAGAGGGCAGTTGGGGGTGATCAAGCCTGCAGGGGAGGGCAGTTATGGGTGACCAGGCCTGCAGGGGACAGCAGTTAGGGGCAAAAAACTGGCAGAGGAGCAGTTAAGCATTAATCAGGCTGGCAGGTAGAAGCAGTTAGGGGCAATCAGGAAGGCAAGCAGGTGAGCAGTTTGGAGCCAGCAGTCCTGGATTGTGAGAGATGTCCTGGTGGGATTGGGCCTAAGTGGGCAATTGGACATCCCTCGGGGTGTCCCAGATTTGAGAGGGTGCAGGCTGGGCTGAGGGACACCACTGGGCCTCTAGTTCCTAAATATAGGCATTGATACTATATTTTAGCACTCTAAAACAAAAAGGAAAGGAATACATGTTTCAAATTTTTTTTCTAAAGCTACCATTTCCTAAATTTTGAAGTTGAAGATGGCAGTGATCAAGAACCTTATTCCCCTTAATACAACCACTTGAAGGCTTTGGAAAATCGGCGCCAGGACTGAAGTCATCTTCTCCAAAGCTATTCTTCCTTCAGCAGTCCCAACTTTGTCTTCCTTATTAACTTTGAAATAACCTCATGAATATCCATAGTCACCCTTCAAGATGGGAGAACTAGGCTCACATATTATTCACACAGATTGTAATTTAACTCCAATGACCTGAGATTTGGAAATAGGTGTACAATAGACCTATAATTTTGACAGCTAGAAATGTCATGTTACCTCAGAAAGTAACTATAAAGGAATATGATGGTATTGTGACCCATTAAGAGAGGAGGCATGCTTATTTGAAGAAACAAATCAATAATAAAGTTCTCAAATAGGAGTCCTATCTAATAAAAGAGTAATATGTAAATTAACCATCACCCCGCTATACCCACAAGCCATGCCCACTAGCCTCACCCACTATCCAATCAAGAGTGAGTATGCAAATTAACCCCAACCAAGATGGCTGCAGCCAGAGAGAAAGCAGGAGGGAGGCTTGGGTTTCCCCAGTGATGGAGGAAGCCAAGCTTTCCGCACATCCTGGCTGGCCCAGGCCTCCACTTAAGGCTACAAAGTTTCAATTATAGAAGAGAAATAAATCCCAGAAATGGCTGCCACCACAGAGGGAGCAGAAGGCTTGGCTCTGTTCCAGGCTACAAAGTTTCAATTGTAAAAGATAAATAACTCTCAGATACCAGGGCCTCCACTTGGGTAGCTAGGGGGTGGGGGGGGCTGGCTGGCCTGCAAACCACCACAGGCCCCTCACCCAGGCCACCCCATGCCCCAAGGGAATCTTCACCCTGAACTGGGACACCCTTCAGGGCAAATCAGCTGGCCTCCACCCATGCAGCAATCCTCTATCCTATATGATAAAAGAGTAATATGCAGATTAACCATCACTCCAACACACAAGGTGGCTGCTCCAATGTGGTCAAAGATCCTGCCCCCATGTGTACAAAAGATGGCCACCACAAGATGGCCAGCAAGGGAGGGCAGTTGGAAGGGACCAGGCCTGAAAGGAAGGGCAGTTGTGGGTGATCAGGCCAGCAGGGGAGGGGAGTTAAGAAGGATCAAGCCTGCAGGGGAGGGCAGTTAGGGCTGACCAGGCTGGCAGAGGAGGTAAGATGGGGGCAAACAGGCTGGCAGGGGAGCAGTTAGACATCAATCAGGCTGGCAGGGGAGTGATCAGGCTGGCAGGAAGAAAAGGATAGAGGCAGTGAGGAAGGCAGGCAGGCGATCAGTTGGGAGGTAGCAGTCCTAGATTGTGAGAGGTATGTTTGACTGCCCGTTTAGGCCCTATCGAGATCGGGCCTAAATGGGCAGTCAGACATCCCTCTAGGGGTCCCATATTGGAGAGGGTGCAGGCTGGGCTGAGGGGGCCCCCGCCCCGGTACACGAATTTTGTGCACCGGGCCTCTAGTTTTCTATAAATAACTTATAATTCAAGTCCCCCCCTTTTTTTTTGCAATATATAAATTATCCTATATAATAAAAGCCAAAAATGCAAATCAACCAAACGGTGGAACAGCCAGTTGCTATGACACGCACTGACCACCAGGGGGCCGCCGCTCAATGCAGGAGCTGCTCCTAGCGCTCAGGCCCCAGGCCAGCCAAGGCTGGTGTTATTGGAGGACTCCCCAATTGCCACCCCACTGAGGGAGGCAACTGGAGGTGGTAGGGCTGGGGGATGGAGCTGGCAAGTGGGCGGCTCCAGGCCAGCCAGGGCACCCTGATGGCCTCATCAGTCACCCCACAGATCAGCCCTGATCACTGGCTAGGCCTAGGGACCTACCCAGGCACAAATTTCATGCACCAGGTCTCTAGTGACCATATAAAGAGCTAAATTTATTTTCTATTAATATGGGTTATACTTTGCTTGACAAGCTTTCATTTTCTTTGCAAATAATAGAGCTGACAAAGGTTCTTTTTTTTTTTTATCAGCTTTAGACAGTTGCTTGAATGTACAAAGTTGGAATGGACTTTCCTCAACATGTCTGAACATACAGTTAAGGGACTCCATTTAGTGAACAATTTCAGCTACAATGGAGGAGTTCTATAATTAATGAACATGTATCACAAAAAATCAGGTTAACTTCTTCAGCTTCATCCTTGGAAACACTGTATTTTCCACCACAACGGCAACTCAGAGAGTAAGAGTGATCATCTGCAGAGAAAACAAAACAAAACAAAAAAGCTTCAAATGCTTGTAAGTAACTACACTGACACCACACACACACACACACTGCGGCTTATTCCACAGAAACTGCAAAACCAAAGAATTAAGTTCAGTAAAACTAAAATGTATTAAATGAGAACTTGAAAATATTTCTTATATAGGCAGGGTCAGTGTTTCTAAAAATTATCCACCAAAGAATCCTTGTGAAGGAGATGGACTGAAGGTATAAAACAGTAGTCCAAAGATCTTGGGGTAATAGGAGATGCTCAGAAGCAACCCAGAAAATTTATTTGAAGTCTGTCTTCTTAAGATTCATACAAATTTCACAATCTTCTCAACAATGTGTTTGTCCAAAATATGACTGTAAAGGAAAAACAACAATTCTACCTGTCTTGTTAAAGGGCTTGCTTTTGCCTGGAGTATAAACCTTTTAGAAAAAACTGCTAATTTAACTGTTTATCAAATTCAATATTTGAATATATCTATTCTGGTATCACACTATTTTAAGAGTCCTGACTCAAATATATATTTGTGTTTTTTCTGTGTGTGTACCTGTTTGTTTGGTGTTTACATATGATTTGTGAATCTAAGGGCAACCATTGAAGTGAGGTGCCCAAAGGAAACAACAGCGTGATGTGTAACTTACAGAAATGTTATAAGGCTGTAATTTTCCTGAGAAGCTGAAATGCTTATGTCCTTTAACTAAAAGAATTCCTAATTTACTGGTCATTCAATTTAACTGTCACTGAGAAGTGACTGTCAAAGAAAAAACAATTACTTATCACATTATTTTACTACTGTCATAATTTATTACATAGATAAATGGACTAAGATATGACTTCTTACATCCAGTATCTTCATTCAGTTCTCAAATTTCATTTTTTAACAGTTTGATATATCAACATATACCATAAAAGAAGAGAAGAGAGAGGGGGAAAAAATCAACTGCCTTGTTTTTGTTCTCTACTGAATTCCGGCCTTTGAAAAACTAGTAATTAAATGAACCAACTTTATGTGTTTCTTTTATCATTAAGGAAAACATGGATTCATTCACCAGCCCTGCTTTTTACTTTTTACCAGAATGCCTTTTCCTCCACAAGGAAATATAATTTAATCTGGAGTTTAAAAAATGCTAACATCCTGTCTGAGCCAACATACATATGTAGTGGAGCGTGCTTTCATAGTGAGTTGTTTTATTATTAAATTGTGTAAAATGTGCATATTCTAGCCATTAGTTTTCTTAAGCTACATTTCCCCCTTGTTTTTTTACCACCTCAGTGAACAGTGAGAAACAATTTGAGGTGACGTGCTTGGTAAATGATGCAGCAGCCACCATGGGCTGCTGTGGAGCTCTGTCATAGATAATTCCAAATGTAATGCTCACTAAGCACTCAAACCTTGTCAACTTTCTTCTAGTCTGTCCTTCTATCACTTAACAAAGTGATAACTTCACCAAAATCATCATTTTAAATACAATGAATAAAGACAAAATGACCAAGTTATATATGAAATTAACTGTGAGCGGGAAAGGTTAAAACTTTAGTCCCTCAAGAGTTGTTCAGATATGTCTTTTAAGTATAATAAAATGCACCATTTCAAACTGTCCTTGAGTTATGAAACTGATAATTGGCCATGTCTATCATGTGGCATTTCATCCACTTTTCTGTACTAAATCTTGAGTGTCCAAATTTTTAGCATTTTCACTTGTATCATAAAGTTCATATATTTGTGGACTAAACAGAAGCTTGAACACCTAGCCCATTTTCTTCCTTTAAAAAATGTTAATTAATTATATCTGTAAATGCTACGAAGAAAGAAAAACTACATAACCCAGTTTTCACCATTGTCACATTATCAGGATCTGTAAACAAAATATACTAGTAACATTGACTACAGCAAGAAGAGATTTGTCTAATAAGAGATTCAAACACCTACACACACACATACTTACTGATAAAGTAGCAATACTATATTTTAAAATGATTTATTTAGCTGGGCAGGTCTCCCTGATAAGTGACATGTTCTATTCTGTTCAGCTCCTGTTCTAGAAGTGAAAGCCTATGTCACTAGTGTATCTATTTTCACAGCAATAGCTCTCCCAGTTTACGCTGATGAAACTATGTGAACCCCTGGGAACCCTAGGCACACAAAACCTTGTTTTCTAATCATTCGCTGCAAATAATTTCTACTCCAGGACCTCATTGGGCACTATAGGAGCAGAGTGGCCCATAGGCAAAAACATGATCCTCTGAGTCAATACGGCTTGTGACCCAACTTCTGAGGGCACTACGTGAAGAATTTGCTATTAAAAAAAATAGTTCACTAAACTTGTTTTCAGGAAGGATGGGCTGTTTATCTTGTACCTATTCACACTTAGTCAATTTTAAAAATCCCTAAGGGATTTGTATGCCAGGCTGAACAATAAAATTATAAGGTTAAAAGTATATACAAATTCAGGGAAATGGTAAGATTGTCTTCTTTTGACCAGAAAAACACGGAAGTGTGATATTCAAGGCCTTCATTTAGAAAAGAAACCTAACAAGGTCTCCTTGAGCAACTCACAGAAATATTAAGAGTGGAGAAATTAAATTAGATTTAGGTGTTAAAATTCTAGTAATAGGAAAGTAAAAAAGACATGACTTCATGGTGAGTAAAATACAGTGACAGATTTTTATTTTCTGCCTAAGCCAATAAAAAAATATAAAATCAAGCTCCAAGTAGAAATACATTGAAAAAACTGCCCTGGCAATTTATGAGAAACAAAAATTCTAATGGGACTGCACCTCAAATGTCAGCATAGGAAGGGTGGGAAAATTATCTTATTTAACTTTATTTTCCCATTAGGAATGAGTCATACAGGGGGACATCAATAATTGAAGTTTAGAATGAAACAAAACTATTCAAGACAAAAACACCCACATATATATCAAAAGCCAAGCTATTATTTCTTTTTTAAGATTCCAAATATCCCATAGTTTTTATTTTCTTACAGACAATTCCTAATATTTTTCTTTACTACAGTCAAGAGAGAAAATAAATTCCAACCTTTGTTCCAAGACATTTCTTCAAGACACACTTGAGCATCGACTGGTCCCATATTTCTTAGGGCATCTTCTGTAAAATACAAAATGAGACACTTATTTTCGATAATCATGAAGAGTGCTAAAAACCAACCCCAGCCTGGTCAGTATAATTCTAATTTATTTACCATTTTAAAAGTCACCTTACAGACCGGCAGCAATTTTAAGGCTACCTGACTTCAGCTGACTAAACATTCCAGAGCATATACCACTTACAACTTTTAACAAAGTCTACCCCTTTTTCATAAATATGCGACATGCAAAACTATGAAGTTGATTTTGATGATTCCTTAGGATAAATTAGTGATCGCTATATTTTGTCAGGGTTTAGTTTTTTTTTTTGGTCAGATAAACGATATTTGTAACAAAGGTAGGCAACATGGAGATGATTAAAAACTGTATTTGAATCTTAGTTCTAATATTTTAGTAGCTTTCTACCTCAACATATTATTATCTCTATCTTATCTACTTTAGGAGTTCACTTGTTATGGACTGAAGTATGACAACACCCACCCCCAAATAAAATTCATATACTGAAACTCTAATCTCCAACGTCACTGAATTTAGGATAAGGATTTTAGAAGGTAATTAAGGTTCAGTGTGGTGAAAAGAGTGGGGATTCCAACCTGACAGAACTGGTGGGTGGCCTTACTAGAGAAACAGAGGTCTCTCCATGTGCATGCACTACAGAAAGTATCATAGGAGGACTCAGCTAGCAGGAGGCTGTCCGCAAGCCTGGAGCCCTTACCAGGAATCATTTCAACTGGCACCCTGACCTTGGACTTCCTAGCCTCCAGACCTGTGAGAAATACATTTATGTTGTTTAGGCCACCTAGTCTATGGAATATGGAAGAGACTAATACAAAGGGGCTATTAGTAACAATAAAATCAGACCCAGCTAAAAGTACTTTAAAAGGGCTATTAGTCATCAGATTTTTATTTGTTTGCAACAGGGTAATTAATAAGTAACTTAAAGGAAGAATTACTTTACAATATTTCAGTAATTATAAAACACAACTGTATTGTGTTGCTGTTTCCTGCACCAAAGTTTTCCCTGTAGATGGAGAAGAAAACTGGAATTCCAACTAAGTTTAGCAAGAATACGGCCCAGGTAGTATAGCATGTACTGTTGCTTACAATCAGTGTGTTTTCAGACAAAGAAAGCACCTAGCGATGAGAAGCACTGGACTTCCCTTTTAAAGACATGTCATATAGTTCCTGGTATCGTTCTTCTAAAAGTAAACACTTAACAGAAATCCACCCTCCACCCCAAAGAAATTTTCTTTAGCAGTCTCCCTAGTCTCCTGCTCGCTTGCTGAGAATACTTCCCTTTGTTCTGTTGCGTGAACGCCTGCAATTTAATTATATTTAATAACTGCCTGTTCAAAATTTATTGGTGAGTTATACAAGTTTAAAATAGGTAAAGAGATTATACAATATTTTGATCTCACCATAGTTTTCTTTCTTTCTTTTTTTTTTTGTGGTGGGAGGTGCGTTGGGAGGTGCAGTAGGGGGTGCAGTTGGAGGTGACATAGTTTTCTATTAGGTATGACAAATATTGTATCACTTCACATCTATTGGGTACCTACAATCTATTACACTATACCTAAAATCCAAACATACAGACTTTGCCTAGTGGCTAGGGGTACTTCTTCCATCTCTGTGTGCCCACTGAATAGCTTATGCAGAGTATCAACATGCCAAGTAATTTCTAACAAAAGCTGGCCACTCAGCGTATTGGTTCTGGGGCTTCTTGGGAGACTCTCCAGTGCAGGCCAGTATCAGATGCTGCCAGTGACTGGCCCTGGGCAACCTGTTTGGAGTTACAAAGTGATCCACAATTTGGATCTGCTAGGTCTGTGTGTGCAAAGGACCAAGCTGCACACCGAGCACCAGGCCTGGGGACAAGTCAGCTGGGAACAAGGCACTCCCCAAGATCCACCTCTGCCTGCTCTGCCTGTTAGGTTCTGTTCCTGAAAGAGCCTCTGCTGGTTCTTGGGCTGTTTGAGGTAGGTTCTTAGTGAGTGACCAGGTAGGGGTTGAGTGGAGTTTACCAGACTGAGACAGGTTCAACCTCCTTGCCAGTGCTGAGTCTGAGGTCGCTCAGAAAATGTCCCTGGGTATACTCAAGCTGGGTGCTCACATACCTTTGTGGCGAGGCAGGGTCTCAGGGAGTCATGAGGATCAGGGCAGTAGTTTATCAGGCAGAAAGAGACCAAGATTTGGCTGAGTGAAGGTAGGGCTCTGCACATTCGGGCCTGTGAGGGAAAATGGTCCCTGTCCCAGATTCTGCCAGGAGGTGGATCTCAGCAGGGCAGGGCCACAAGGGATTGGGGGGTTGGGGCTAATGGATCTCCAGTGAGAGGGAGATGGCAGTCAGGCTTGGGGGAAGGTGGAGGGAGTGGGCCTCTCCTCAGAGCCACAAAACTCTGTTTGTCCTGGATCTGTGCAGACCTAGACAGGACAAAGCCACCAGGAGTTGGGAGGGTGAGGCCACAGGGAACCTGGAGATTGGGGCTAGCTGATTTCCTGTGAGGGGAGGCAACAGTGCAGGGGAAGTCAGTCAGGTTAGGGGGAAGGTAGGAGGAATGCCCCTCCCCCTCCTGCAAGTCTGCTAGACCTCTACATCCCCAGCCCAGGCAGCGGATTCCTCAGCAGGGCATAAACTCCACAAGGTAGGGCAACGGGGAGTCCAGAGGGTGGGGCTATGCATTGCTCCAAGCTGGTGCCCTGTGGAGGGGAGTGCTCCACCCAGGAGAGATAGCATCTGATATGTGGGAGAAGATCTCAGCTCAGGGATCCTAGTGGCTGTCCCTTTAACTGCCTCCTCAGGACCACAAACTCCAGTCTCTCCTCTCACAATTCTAGTCCGCCCCACCCTCTCTCTGAAGAGCCTGAGTGGCTGCAAAGGAGATTTTGTGCTTTGGTCTTGTAACGGGGCACCTATGTTTCTAGCAGAATCCTGTCTATCCCGGGCAGACAGAATCCCCACTGGTTTTCACAGCCAAATATTATATGGGTACCTCTTCTCAGCTCTGGTGCTCTGGGCTGGGGAGCCTGGCATGGGGTTGAGACTCCACTCTTCTCAGGGGGAACCTTTCTTTGCAGTGGAGATATCATTCTGGAATCTCAGCCACCGCCCATGGCCCCTGGCAGTGGGACTAGTTCTTAGGATTTGCCCTTCCTACCAGTCTCAATGTGGTTTATTCTGTAAATCCTTGGTTATATGATTTCTATCCACCTATTCTTCAGCTGGTTATTCAGGCTGATTGTTCTATATTTTAATTTTAATTCCTGTTGGGTCCCGGGAAGAGATGAGCTGGCTTCACTTATTCCACTGCCACCATGGATCCTCCCGTATTTTTTTTCCTCTTTTTAAACAATGATCTGTTTGTCCACCACTGTAGTTATAATTAGAAAATTTAATTCATCCCTAGTCATTAAAAGTAACAGGAATCCTGTAATTAGCTTTGATAATTGTTTATCAGGCAAGGCATCTGCAATACAGATCAATTTGTTTTGAGTATTACATATTATAAATATTTTTGTTTGTTACTATGAAAGATTTTAATCTGAAAAAATAAATCCTATCTCAAAGTTCTTCTGTTAACATGACACTACTAAAATTGTTGAGAAAACATAAATTAACTTAGAAAGTGCTTTAAGTAAAAGAACAGAGGCTAGATTTAAATCTGAACTCTTAGCTACAGAATGGTAATAAAAAAACAAACAAACAAAAAAAAACCCAAAACACACACACACAAAAACAAAACAAAACAAAACAAAAACAAAAAAGACCAACAACAACCAGCCACTGAAAAGAAAATGCATTGCCTGGTATTTGGTGTACTCTATCTTGAGACCAATGACATTACATGATTCCTATTTTTTTTTTTACTTTTTTTTTTCTTTATTGATTAAAGCCTAATTCTTTTGAAGTGAATAGATTCAGCTTTTTCGAAGGTATCAGGGAACATTTATTGTCTGTTCACACCCTGTGCAGTGCTGACATGCTTAACTAAATATGGGGACAGGAAAAATTTTCCAATTTATTTACATATTGAAAGCAATGCACTATAGTTAAAGAGTCTCCTGTGCAAGATAATGATAAAATCAAATAATTTATGTGGTTACTTGAAAAAGAATCTTTAAACCTTTAGAAGTTCAGGCCCTTCTGATCCTGTGTTCTATTGGGTTTGTCTGACAACAAGAGGTGAAAGAATTCTGTGGCTCCATTGTCTCAATGGTGGGATCTAAGAAAACAGTGGCAGGCTCATCAGAGAGGTTTACGAGCATACAATTCAAAGAGATTAAAAGGAAAATCTACAGAGATTCTTTCCCACTGAAGAATAACATTAAATAACTATTAGCAGCTTGGTTCAGTAAAGCTTACTAGAGCTCTCGCTGGGTCATTCACAACTTCCTAAAAGAGGAAAGGTTTTGTTTTTTTTTAAGTTCCATTTGGGAATCAATAAATATTTCTTACTTCTTACAAGATAATGGAATTCCAGTCTTTTTCAACTTCCTCCTAATGATACTAAAATTTCTGAAACAATTCTTTGCTGCCTAAATAATTACACTTCTTAATCTCAGGATACTTTTTCTAACTGTAACTACAATTTAAATAAGTAGAAATACATAAATAGTAGCGACAAAAAGCTATGGAGGAGAGGAATTTAACATTTATTCATTATGGCTGAAGTATCTAAAAATCTCAATCAACCCAATACTGGCTAAAAGATTGAGTCCATCTGCAGCTCTGTCCCCACTATTCATGTGTAACAATATCTGTTACTTAAGTGATCAAGTCCCCAAAATGCTCTTAAGTCATCCAATGTATTTATCTATGCAATTTAAAATATTTAAAGTTCATTTCAAACTTAAAGTAATCATCTATGTTAAAAGCAAATGCAGTGTTTTCCTTTAGGTCTTGCTGTTTTAAAACCAAGTAATTTAATGATAAACAATCACTTAAATTCTTATGTATATATTTCACTATACACAATTAAATTTTTTTTGTATAGGAAATGACTTGATGGGTATAAAATTCCATGTCCTTAACAGTCTCTGCTCTTAGAATAACCTCTACTTTGATAAGAGATTCAGAATCAGTCAACGTTTACTTGAAACCTGCTCATTAAAATTGTAAAACTCTACAATCCTTTCCCAGATGGAATTAAAGAATCACAAATGGAAGGCTTTCTATATCAAAGAAAAATTACATATTTGGAGTTTAATTATGGGCTGAAGAACTGCAGACCTTTTATAAAGTAAGCCTAAAGCCAGTGCTCATGAAAAGTATCAAACAAAACCCAGGAAACTGAATTTGATGTTTCACTACAGAGGAGGTAGAACAGCAGCAGATGTAGGTCTGGCCTCTTGTTCTGACCCTCCACTATGCCTCATTCTTCACTATTTGGAACTAAAAATAGTAGGTGGTACACAACTATTCAAAACTTGGCAGCCTGGCACAATGATTAGGAGTCATAGAATGGCTTTGAAGTCCCCTCTATCAATTACTGGCTAGGCAACCTTAGCTAAATTAGTTAACCCTTTGAGCCTCAGAATCACTCTGGAAATCATTATTTCTTCCTTATAAGGTTATTAAACAATGATTAAAAGACAACTGAGTTCTAGTGCTCAATAAATGGCAGCTATTTTAACTCATAATGTTTATATTGACCTGTCTCTACCAGACCATTAACAAAATGACTAAACACCCATCATTATTGAGGGGGTGCTGGGAAGCCTTAGTGTAGGGAGGCAGCAAACACTTGACTTTGGGTTTAAATAAAAGTTCAAAGTACTTTGCTATTGTCAGTCCCATTAAAATTGACCCATTATTATAAAAGCCGTATCTATATAATTATTTGGTCCTTTGGAAGTAACAAGTGGAACTGAAAGAAGGAAACACAGAAAAAAATTAAAAATTAATTTGTGGATTAAATTCAGAGGTTAGAGGTGATAGCAAATTAGAACTTCAGAGAAGCTTGTTTTGCTGGGGCGGGGAGGGAGACAGGAGGACTTGAGTTAGAACTTGAATAAAGAACACTGTGAAGAATCAGTATGGGAGGGTGTTCTGAGTAGTGACACACAGCAGAAGCAGATGTGTTTGGGATTCCCTAAATCACTCAGAGAAGAAGATTCACATTAAGTTTGAGATTAGTGGGTAAGATTAGAAAACGTAATTAGGGATAAACAAAATCTTTGGCCCATTTAAATCCCAGGTGAATGGGCAGATGTTTTTTGGGGAAGGGATGGTTTAAAAAGTTCTTAGAGGAGTAAGAATAAAGAAAGCTAGACCAATCAAAATGTAAAAGACTGTGGGAGAAGGTCAATTAGCAGCTATGGAAATAATATGAATATGTGTTATAATCTGGGTATGGACTACTATGGTAGCTATGAGAATAAGATCACATAGGAAGAAAAATTAAAAAGTAATGTCAACACTCATTTCTACTTCATTGGTTGTGTAGTAAAATAGAAATAATCAGAATGTAATATGAACCAGGTTCAAGTCTTGGTTTTGGACCTACTGATTTCAACTAGGGTCAAGTATCCATGTAGAAATTGGGAGACAAGTTAAAGTTGGAGACACAAACTTCCTAAAATCCTAAATTTTCTCTATTATTAAATTAGAACCGCCAATTATGTCCAAGTATATCAGAATTATGACCATAATTTTGCCCATAGGTTTTGCCCATAGCATTATTTGAAATTTTCCAAATTTTACTCAAAATCATTAAGAATTTATCTTAAAATATTGTCATGGAAAAAAATCTGAGTTAACTGCCTAAAAGTAAAAGTAACAAATAATGTGAGTAGTCACCTTCTTGTGATAAATAAAATGGAGCAGGAAGACCCTCATAGAAAGTTTTATCTATACTCTCTTCTTCCTCTGAAGAAAATGCCAATCTTTAACTGGATTTTCTATATCATTTTACATAGTTACTTTTCCCAGAAATAGACACACACACACACACACACACACACACACACGAGCCTCTTGATGCTTATCTTCAAGTTTTACCTCAAGCACATTTTTGTAGTCAGTTTTCAAATTCCTAAAATGAACTGGAAATACTGACAGACATGACCATAAATGGAAACCCTAATCTAACTACAAATACTTTATAAGGGTTAGTTTTCGCACATAATTTGCACAAATATCATTCCTGACAGTTAACTCAAATTCATATTATCTACATTTACAAGTATTATTTCCCTTCTTAGAGAGTTAATCAGGCTTTAGAATTAACTTTTTCAGGAAGGATTCTTATTTTGAGATTAAGAAATTACATATTGATTCAGTTGTCTGGCATACATGTAGTTGGGGTTTTAAGGTATGCTCCTCATTTGGTCCAAGATTTATTTGTTTATCTCCCATTCTCAAATATTTATACTATTACAACATCAGAACTGACACTTTATATCTAATCAAGGGGTGGAGGGAGCTGATTAGCTCTTAGTAAAGACATACTAACTTTATGTCTAACCCAATCTCCTTCTGAGCCAGGCTATTTTTGGTATGCAAGTACTTGGCCAACTGTGTAAAGACTCCATATTCCCAAAGTAATTCACTAACAGAAAACCAAGATATACCTTCACACAATATAATGTATCACCAAGGATTCCAAACACAATCTCCTTAGTTGTTGTTGTTTTTTTTTTTTTAAATTACTTAATTTCACTGACTTCATGTGAAGGTTTGTTCCTTTTCAGGTCACAGAGAAATAACCTAACTTAGAAGCTGTGTCACTCTGTAGAACCACGGAAACAACCAAGATCTGTAATATGACTGTCATTACAGAGCTATTGAATCATGATCCTAATTATTTTCCTACTAGAGGCTCAGTGCACAAAATTCATGCATGCAGGGAGTCCCTCAGCCCAGCCTGCACCCTCTCCAATCTGGGACCCCTTGAGGAATGTCCAACTGCCCTCTCACAATCCAGATCTGCTAGCTCCCAACTGCTCGCCTGTTTGCCTGCCCAATCACCCCCTAACCACTTCCCTGCCAGCCTGATTGATGCCTAACTGCCTACCCCTGCTAATCTGGCCACCCCCAACTGCTCTCCCCTGCCAGCCTGGTCACCTGGTTGCCCCCAACTTCCCTCCTCTACCAGCCTGGTCACCCCTAATCGCCCTCCCCTGCAGGCCTGATCACCCCCAACTGCCCTCTCTTTCAGGCCTGTTCCTTCCAACTGTCCTCCCCCACAGGCCTGATCACCCACAACTGCTCTACCCTGCTGGCCAGCTTGTGGTGGCCATCTTGTGTCTACATGGGGGCAGCCATCTAGTGTGTTGGAGTGATGGTCAATTTGTATATTTCCTCTCTATTATATAGGATACACTTCTGATGTATTTTAATGTACTTATCCTATCTAATAAAAGAGTTATATGCAAATCAACCATCACACCAACACACAAGATGGCTGCCCCAATGTGGACATAAGATGGCCACAAGATGGCCAGCACGGGAGGGCAGTTGGAAGGGACCAGGCCTGCAAGGCAGGGCCTAAACGGGCAGTCAGACATCCCTTGAGGGGCCCTGGATTGGAGAGGGTGCAGGCTGAGCTGAGGGACATCCCCCCCGTGTATGAATTTCATGTACTGGGCCTCTAGTCTATAATAAAAACCATAATATGCTCATTAGACTGGACGTCCCAAAGGACATCCTTCCTTCCAGACAAAGCCTCAGTGGGTGGGGGCCAAGGCAGAGGTGGCAGAGGCCCCCTGTCCTCCCGGCCACATTGGCGGGGGCCAAGGCCCTTACACAAATTTCATGCATCAGGCCTCTAGTGTAATATATGAAAAAACTCTCCATAAGATTTATTCAATAGATATTATTCATGTGAACATTTTATCAATCTTAAAAAGATTTTCCCAAGGTGTTCAACTGGTTGTCTAAAATGCAAAGCCTAATCTTGAGTAACTACATCCTTTTCAAGGGAACATGGGAAGCAGCCTTTGGAGGAATCCTTACAAACAATAAGGTAAATAAGCCAACTGGAACTAATTGATTAAATTCACTAGCTAACACTGCTTTCAAAATGTATACTATCTGGGAACTGAATATTACTCATCCTTTTTTAGATATGCTATTCTTCAGCCTGGCCTATATTGCCCTAAAATGTCAACTAGGAACCTAGAAGTAGAAATGAAGGAGAAACAATGTATTTTACTTTAGGTAATCTTCCCTGGACTTTTTATTAGAACTCATTTGATAATTTCTTTTGTGAAGGAAAGAAATATGGATGTCAAAGGCTCCTTTAAATGATTTCTTAGAGAAATAAATGATTGTGGCCAATACTGATGAGGCTTTCCTTACAACAGAGCACCATGAGCTGTGAAATATGAGAACGCATTCAACATCAGCCAATAAAGTATCTCCTGCCTCCTTTCCAAGTCTTACCAAGCTCAAATTTATTTTATACTCTCAATTAATGAGGCCAGGAAACAAACATATTTTAAGCACACCCTAATAAAAGAAAGTTCTACAATGAGCTACCACCACATGCAATAAGAGTTCTGTGTGACAAAGCTATTTCCATGTCCCTAGGGGGTGACCCAGAAAAAAAGAGTGCTTTGACCTGGTTATAACAAATTCTCTCTCTCTTGGTAACGTATCCTGGTCTTTAACAAATTATCACTCTCAAAGGTTTTCCTTCTATCAAATCTAAATCCGCACCATTAGAAGTTCAAGTTCATTTCCTTCTTTTGAGAAGCCACTTGCTGAAAATTGGCCAGGAAGAAAAAATTAATGTCAAAAGAAATGACAACACGAAACCAGGTCTATTATTAGATTTTTAAAAATAGCTCTAGTATGAAACTTAAAAACAGCAAGTTATATCTGGATAAGAGACTTCTACTTCTTATCTGAAAAGCAAGCCAATCTCAAATTAAAACTAAAACAAAGCATTCTCCCTATTTGGAGCCTCTGGAAACAAAGAAAATACAAAGGTATTTCCACTTTTCTTCCATAATAGTTCAATTCAACCTGCCTGAAAAACTTACAAGGTAAACTCACATTATATAAATTGTAAGCTGATCAGCCTATTTATCTGAATCATGAATCATGTCTGACACTCACTGTATTTGCTTTGTATAAACTTTACTGTCACCTTCTTAATGACCTAGTCCCCTACAATATAGCAGGTCATAGTTGCTCCCATTAAAAACTTAAAACCAAGGACTCAAAACTCTCAAAGGCAACGAGAAAGGCTTGAAGGTGTTGATTATTTGTTCTCCCAACATCTCTATAAGCCTTTCTTCATGCAATCCTATTACTCATTTTAAATTCTGTTTCCAATTTCTCTCTATTTCTGGTTTGCCTGTCCATTACCTCATGATGACGTAAATGTGGGAGACATTATTTTTTTATCCTTGATCTCTCCTTAATCTCTTTTCTCCTAAGACAACAGGTGTCTAGTCAGTTCTTAACAGAACACAGTTGTGGAATGGCAAAAATGCAGTCACTCTGCCAGTACAAGCCTACATTCCTTAAGGCACAGTTTTGTGAATTATCCTTCTCTTAAGCAAATCAGCATCCCACAGAGTAAAGACTGATCAAGATGTGCAAAAGCACCATGGGAGAATAATCACCTCCAGCACAGTCTGGTTGCTTTAGGAACATAGGTAGCTTTTTGCACATGACATATTCATGTGTATCAGTTTCAATACTTTCACAGAAATCGCATCATGTTTAACCCAGGTTAAAAAGATGTATGTATGGATAGAATTCATCCTCAAATGGAAGCACCTCTGCATTCTTTTGCCAGAGAGTTACCAGTGTTGAAGTTTCTGGGTTGCTGGCCACTTAGTATTTTCTATTTCCGGGCCCAAGTCCCTAGGCTGTCTCAGGAGTACAAACACATTTACAAAAAAAATACATTTGGAAGCTGCTCAGATGTTCACCAAATAGAAGCAAGAAAAAATATCCAAGACATAATTGAAAATTAAAAATCCTAATTCATTGCAAGGATACACTCATCAATTTCTTAACATTAAAGAAAAAAACCTTACCAGTCTGAAAGAAGGTAGAAGAGCCTTAGAGCTGATTAGTGTTCTGAAAGTCACTATTTAAACAACAACACTGCAGTACATAAACAAATGGCTCATGGAGTCTTAATACACAAAGGCATCACACATTATAAGCAATACTTAATTTTATTGATACAACTCCCTCTGAAAATAAATACGGATATTCTATATTTATTTTATACTGTCTTTATCCTATAATGACGTGTTTTAGAAATAAAGCCTTGATTCATATAAAATTTTCAAAACCTTAGTTGTATAAGTCCTAAAAGCATTTTATTAGGTCTGATGGTGTGCCAGTGTAGGGCATGGAAGGGGATTCAATAATCAACTCCTGAGACAGTGAGCTTTTATCCACACATACGAGTCAATGCTGAGGCCGGTGCCCTATTGCAGAGTGCAATTGAGTGTTTTCCCCACAGGCTGTAACTGATTATTGACTCCCCCCATTAACATGTAGGGTCCATAGTGAAGGTTCAAAGAGAAGGCTGAGGGACTCCTGTCCCAAGGCCAGCACTGAAAGACAGCCTATCACTTTGTGTAACCGCAATCCATGTGTGATAAACCTGACCTACATTTCTCTCTTTCTTCCTCACAAGAGCTTGTCACTGTTTTAAGAAGCTATTTTCTAAAATGCATCAAATAAATGACTTTTGAAACTGCCTGTGAAATGTTCAGTCCTAAAATAGTATTTATAGCAATCTTATAAGGAATAGTTTATCCAAGAGATAATCCTGAAACCTAGCCTAAAACAAGCTCAGAGGCAGAAGAGTGCCTTACTGTTGCTCCATAGGGTATCTTTCTTTAGACTGTCCTTTTTACAGTACACAGTCTAAATTATAATTTAATAAAACATATTAAATAGGAATGTGTAATTAAACATTTCTCATCAGTTATAAAAAGTAACTGCCCTAGAGTCACAAGCCATGTCTTAGTCGTTTGCTAACTTCTCGGTGGAATCACAATAATCACTACGAAGAATGGGGCATAATGACAAACTGGTGGGGGAGTAAAGAAGGAGAATGTTCCCCAGGCACGGCTGCAGATGGTGCTCAGAAAGGTGCCAGTGTGCTATGGCTCCTCCCCACAAGTACCTACCATGCCGCTGCAGGTCATACGCCCTCTTTGTCTCTTCATTCCCTAGAATTTTCCATGCCTGATCAATTTCGATGAACTTCTGTATACATTCCTCCACCGTTCCTGGAGGCACATCTGCACTTTGTTTGTCTGGATGATACTGCCAATCAAAATTAAGGAGGATGGTGAATAGAGAGAGGGTTAAGTTTTTAAAAACTGTAAATCTGAGCTTTCCTGAAGAGAGAAGATAATGAGAAGACAAGACTAAGATGCCAAGGCAACAAGTCAACAGTGCTGGGCCCGGGAGACGACTTGCCAAGGTAATTAGACCACTGGAGTAGCTATAAATCCACTAGTGACATGACCTGTCACAACGTGCAAAGACAGCATTTTCTGTATAATTTGCTGATGGGTGGAATCACTGGTCTCATGGACAATCTAGCTAGAGAGGATGGCTAACAAAAACAGAACTAGGTACACGCAGATAAGCAGAGCGTGACAGAGGAAGAACACAAACTATGCGGAAAAGGAAGCTTCCATATATAATGTGCATGGATATAGATACCACCACGAATGGAGGACTTGCTTTTTCTCATGAAATTAGATTAGGCAACTATACTGTAAAATAAAACTTTTCATCTAGCTCAGTTCTGAAGATTTTAATTACAAATCCCTGCACATAATTTTTTATCGAAAAATGGTTATCCGAAGGCAGATTTACAAAAAAGAATTTTAAAGAACTCATTGAAACATTTAAATATAAATTAACTTATTAGTAAATCTTTCTTGCATGTGTTTAGTAGGAAAGTTTTAAGAGTATTTTCAGTATGCTGCAATTTCTTTAAACTATTTGTTCAAAAACAAAGTTTTATGTCAATTCAATTCTCAAATGAAAATGTAAATGTGGCTTACTGAATTCTTCACTTATATTCTCTCCCTTTCCCTGTTTTCTATGTTTTTTATGGTTATCCCTTCTCTTGTTATCCATCAGGTCTTCTGAAAGAATAAATGTGTCATTTGCTTTTCAGCAGTTTCCCAACAAACAAGTAAGGAAAGATTACCTAAATTTATAGACATTTCACTTAAGTGATCTGGGAATAACAGTAGCAGACATTGAGATATGTACTTTTCCACTCTTAAGTAAATAAGGAACCACTTTATAGTATTCATCTAGAATTTTCAAACAATAATTACTGGTACTCTAAATGTTTTATTAAACATGTTACAGAACAAATTTTAATTTAAAAATTATCTTAGGAATTTTCTTTGAGCTAGCAGAAGTTTTTCCCTTTAGTTCTTAGTTCTTTAAAAATTTTTTAATAATAAAACAGGAAAATGGACACATTCACATTTCATGATGCTAATGTCATCCAGTTCACTTACTTATCAATTAGTCAGGCAATCATTTGAATATTTTATTGTCTGATTTACAGACATTGAAAGAACATGAAAAACTTACAAGTCCCATATAATTTATTATCCAAGTTGCTAAAACCAAGACCACTCAGTGAGTTGTGGTAAGTTACGTGAAGTTAAATGAATTCTCAATACAGAAATCAGAAAGTATGTAGGCTTTTAATCATAATGTCGACTACAGGTTTTGACAGTGAATTTGTCTTCATGCTGAACTTGATCACACTTCTGATATCCTCAACTAGCAGAGCAAAAGCACCTGTGAGTTCTGCACAGAAGAACTAATAAACATCATGCATGCTGGGAAAAAAAGATTACAGGGCAAACAGAGAATTAGGCTTCCATTATCCCACTGGCAAATTATTTCTTTTCCTATGCCAAATCTATCAATTATCAACATTTAAATACTTAAGCTAACTAATATAAAGACTAAAGAAAAGGAAACTACAGCTTTGATTAATCTTTTATTTTGTGCTTATAATTTATCAAATGATACTCATAAAAGTTATTCCCACACTGAGGTTTAGGCAACCCCAAAGCCAAGACAGAGTTGGCTACATTAAAGTTCTCTAACTGACCGTGTGAAGAAGATTTGTGTAATATACTTGGTATTATTCAATATTATTACATGCCACATACCCAAATATGGCATATGTATAAATTAAGATGCACTTACATGTGAAAACTCAACCTCAATATGTCAGAAACATTAAGTAAGATCACAGAGGAATCATTCTAAACTAGTAGCTATATAAGAGAAGTACAGACTAAAAGACAGGTAATTTCTAATAGGCCATTATAGAATGTTCTAGAAGCCCAGTGCATGAAAATCCATGTACTGGATGGTCATGCACTGACCATCTTTACGACAGCACAGGGTCAATTAGCATATTCCCTATTTATTAGATAAAATACTTGGTACAATAAAAAAATAATTGGACCTGATCATGCATCAACCTGACCAAGCAAGCCCTACAAAACCAAGGCTAAAAGCTATCATTAAATGTTATTGAGTTATAGTTAAGTTCCATGAGAGTCAAAGAACAATTCAGTCCCTTTCACCAATTTGGTATTTTCCTGACTACTGTTTTAATTAAATAACTCACCATCCTATGCTTTTAAATCTCATCTGTTATGCTATTAGAATGCAATACATTTTATTCTACAATACAGAGTTCAATTAAAGTGGTAGTTATGGCAAGAAAATAATTATGACATTTGGGTTGATAAACGCCTCAGTCTGATCTGTTCTGACAGCAAGTTCCAGAACAAAATGAAAGTCTAAAAAAAAACAAAACAACAACAACAAAAAAAAACCCTGTGGTAGGCTGATAATGGTCCTCCAAAATATTAGCTCTTAATTCCTGGTACCTGTAAATGTTACCTTATTTGGAAAAAAGGTATTTGCAGATATGATTAAGTATCTTGAAATAGAAAAGTGTCCAGGTGAGGTAAATACAAAGTATTCTTATACAAAAGAGGCAGAGGGAGATTTGGCACTCAAAGGAGGAGGTGGTATGAAGACTGTGCAGAGAGAGATTGGAAATACTGGCCTTAAAGACTGGTGTGATCAGGCCACAAGCCAAGGAACACTGGCAGCTACCAGAAGCTGGAAGAGACAAGAAATGGACTCTCCCCCTAGAGCTTCTACAGGAAGTGTAGCCAGGCCAACACCTTGATTTCTGCCCAGTTGTACTGACTTTAAACTTCTAGCCTCCAGAATTCTGAAAGAATAATTTTCTGTTGCTTTAAGCCATTCAGTTTATGATAATTTATTTTGGCAGTCACAATATAAATTATACATTATCTAAAGATGTCTATGGTTTAAAACCACAATACAGACACTACAACTTTTTAAGATGTTTCATTTATAAGGTCTGTTAATAAAACAGTGTCATTATTATATACATTCTTAATTTTTAAATCTAAAGTGATTCTTTACTGGACATGAGAAACCAAATTCCTAAATACTAAGTTTCAAGATTTTCCAATCCCAAAGTGAATGCTAATTTCTTTCCTGCTATTTCTATATCTGAGCTCTCCGATGGGAGGCGGGCTCAAGCACTCACTATTACTCTGAGAGACCCAAGTCACTTTCCTCTTGCTGTCAAGGTGTATTTTATTCTTTGCCATCCTTTTTCTTTAATCCCCACTAACCAAATCTTCCTACAAGTGAGAGCTCAAAGCTATTCCTTTTTCATTCATTCACAGAAATATAAAATCTAAGGCATCCTGTGTTCTAGAAATAGCCACAAAAAGATAGCATGGACTTCTTAATATTAAAAAAAATGCTGGCAAAATCATACAAAAAACAGAGTTCTGAGAAAAACACTGACCAGAGAAAATACTGATGGTCTTAACAGAATAGGTATGTACTAAAATCAATGTTGTACAGTTCATTTCTTTTAACTACAATAACTTCTATTTGTTTTCAGTACTAAGTTGAAATGAATTTTCCTAGAATTGGAAGAACTTAGTCACCTGGAAGCTTTCATGCCTTTCTTACCTGCAAAACAAAGTATTGCTTTACTTACTAGTATCAAATCAAATAAAAAGTTATCAATTAGATAATTACTCAGTTAAAAAATAGATAACATTCATCTTTTATTACACATCTGTGATTATACTGTTTTGATTTATAAAATATGGACTTCAAGTAGGAAGTAACAATCAACTATGAAAAGGACTCTGGGCAAATCTGATTAAACAAAAATTTCCAAATTGTTATGCTGAGGTTATTTCATATGCCAATGCAGTACCTGAGGATATAGCATTTTGGTTTTTCTCTATGTATTAATAGATGAGTTGAGAATTACTAATAGGATATTAGCTCTCTATTTCTAGCTTCAAACTTTTGTAAATTCTGGAGTCAAATTTCAAAATACCTCCTTTTAAAAAAATATATTTTTACTAATTTCAGAGAGGAAGGGAACGGTAGAGAGAGACAGAAACATCAATGATGAGAGAGAATTATTGATTGGCTGCCTCTTGCACGCCCCCTACTAGGGATGGAGCCCGCAACCCCAGCATATGCCCTGGACCAGAATCCAACCCGGGAGGGACCCTGCAGACTATAGGCTTCCAATAAGCCAAACCAGCTGGTCTCAAAACACCTTCCAAAGCTATCTTATCAGTACTACAAGTTCAGCATGTCCAAACTCCAGTTTATCAGCCAGACTCTAAAATTAGTTCTTCCTCTTGCTGAGTTCCTTGTTCTGTTAAAATCACCACCATGCTCAATGTGTGCTGAATGAATGGTGAATGAATGAGAGAAAAATAAATACATTTCCTAGTAATTTAGACTACAATATCAGATAACCTCACTTTCCCTTATTCCACTAATCACCAAATTCAGTAGATTCTACTTACATCATATCCTATTATCAATGCCAAGCCTAGTTCAAACCAACAAAAGCTCTTATCTAGTTTCCAGCATTCATCTTCTAACAGCTCTCCACTCCATCCACCTGCTTCCAAATTCATTTGGTTTAACTTACAACCCTAATATTCTCTAGCTCAAAAATTTATTTGGCAATCTAATGCATCATAATTTACAGTCATATTCCAAGGAAAAGGGGTAAAAGAGGAAGAGAAAAAGAAGAAAAAAGAGAAAGAGGTGGGAGAGAGAAGACAGAGAAACGGGAACAGGAGTGGTGAACAAAAAGAAGCCCGCAGGAGAAAGGGAAGGGAGAACAGAAGAGAAATAGAGAAATAGGAAAAAGAAAAGGAAATGTGAAGAGACTAAAAAACACTGAAGGCAAACAAGGCCATGCAATATTTATGGTCAGTATTGATCTTTTTCAAATAAAAGGTATTTATAGGTTAGACTCACAGAAATAAAGAAATGTAAGAAGTAAAATTACATATAGCTGAGTAATCCAATTAATGAATGGCAAAACCTTTTCAAAGCCAAGACCAATCTCTGTAATGTATTTTGAACTGTCAAATTTCCTAACTCTAAAATATAATCTTGCACCAATTCTTTTTGCTAGTCACTTGCTTTTTCTTTGTTGTTGACTGTATATCTGCAAGTGTATCTGCAAGTGCTTCTTTGATTGAACACACAATATAAAGAAAATTAAACCTTAAGCAATGGGTTACCTTATAACCAATTTAATGGTAAATTTTGACTCCTCCCCCAACCCAAATCATACTAAACAAGTCTTTGATGAACTAATCAACATGAACTATACAGAGAATTCCAAGATTGACATTCTGCCTTCGATAGCCCCCAGTGGTAATTAGCAGCAGTGCACTGGCTAACTACTCTGGGTGCAGAGAAGACATGGTTTTGTGCCATTAAAGACTTAAGCTGATGACAAACTGAAGTTATCCCTGCTGAACAAGGGTGGTGATGTACATCTACAAATCCTACAGGGCTGCTCTCCTGCAGCAACTCGGAGCTCTGCTCTGTGGCCATCAAGGCCATCAGGTACTAATTAGGCAGTGTGTTCTGTCAACGCTTTCATGCTCTCCCTTTATTAATTGATCATTCTGCCACATTAATGATACTACTACACTGGTTTTGAATCCCCTCAGGTGCTTTATCTCAGAGATAGAAAATAAAGAAGCTATGAGAAAGAGAATGTCCCACATTTAATTTGCTTACCTCACATTGAATTAACACTAAGTTATTTGAATCAACTCTAAAAGTTCTTCCTTTTATTTGCAAAAATGCTCCTGTGGACCTAAAATGTATACATATTCCTTAAATAAAGTGTAACTGCTGTCGAATTAACTTTATAAGCTATAGGAAAATACAATGGCAGTGAAATTTAAACTAAAAGCATTGGCATTTTCATACATACATGTTCAAAAATTAATGGTAGGAGATTAAATACTTAAGGCTGGAGAGGGAGTGGCTACTCTTTTTCTAATTCTAACTACCTAATGATAAGGGCAACTCACCTAAAATGACACTCAATAAACCAGAGAAGTGTCTTGACAGGAACTAGGTGAAATATAAAACATTTAATAATTGCAGTTACAATCAGTGCACTTAGTATACAATTTTTGAGATAAAGGCCTACGAAGCTTCTTCGGCTGCTGTGAAAACACATATCCTCTCCGATAATTTTTGGTTTTCCTTATTGCAAATCAGTGGTTTTATGAAGCAGCCATTAAAAAGCTGGTGAGGAGCGGCTGTTAAGATGGTGCAGCAGTGACTCTCTAATGAATCGGCACAACTTAGGTGGAGGAGGGAGAGATCCACACTGACTGACATGGCTGCATTTTGTTGTTTTGTTTCGTTTTCTGTAAGATGCCTACTAGCTTAAACAAAATCATGCTACAAAAAGTTAGATGTAAAAGACTACAACTGCGTCCTTTACATGTTGACACCACATTAAGATTACGAAAGCTGAAAAAAATCGTTACAAAGACGAAGTCAAGTACAACACACTACTGCCACCTAATGATTAGGAAAATATTGCCTAAAGTAAAAGTCAACAACTCATGTATCATTCTATGCAACAGCTAGCAGCAGAAACACGATTTTTAAAATACGTTTGGACAATTTTAAGGTTTTCTGATCCAAACAGAAAAAAAATAACCCATGTGCAAACGTGTATTTACCCACTCAGAAAGGCTTATTGACTGTCTTACTATAAACCATACTGCGCTGGCCAATGAGCACCCAACGATGAACAGAACAGGATCCCTGACCTGAGGGACTCAGTCTAGTGGATGAGAGCAGACATATACACAATTAGTTATGATGCAATGGGGAAAAATGAATAAAAAAGATAACATCATGAAAAAGTTAACTTAGAATAAATTAAGAAAGGTTTTTAAATAAAGATGACATCTGACTGGGTTTTGAAGGATGAAGAGGAGCCAACCTGTGGGGGAAGTGTGAAAGGGTAGAGGGAAAAGGCGTCTGACACAGTGAGAAGTGCCAATACAAGACAGGAAAATACTAAGCCGAAACCGGTTTGGCTCAGTGGCTAGAGCGTCGGCCTGTGGACTGAAAGGTCCCAGGTTTGATTCTGGTCAAGGGCATATACCTTGGCTGCGGGTACACCCCCAGTAGGGGGTGTGCAAGAGGCAGCTGATCGATGTTTCTGACTTTCTATCCCTCTCCCTTCCTCTCTGTAAAAAATCAATAAAATATATTTTTTAAAAAAAGGAAAGTACTAAGATGGATGTTAGAGTTATGAATAGCGGAACTGCAAGCTATACATAGAATGAGTAAAAGAATAGTTGGGTAGGAAAAGTAGTAAGAGGTGAAGTTGAAAAGAAACTAGTATGCTAAGAAACATGGATGTTTTCCTACTTAAAACTCCACATTACTTGCATGATAGAGATATTTTTCTCTCTCAAAAAAAAGAAAAAAGAAAAAAAAAGAAAAGAAAAAGGAACCTGGTGACAGGATAGAAGGTATAGGGAGGAGAGGTAAGGGAATGAATGGACAATAAGGAAAATTACTGGACTACTGCAGCACTCCTGAGGAACTTTCTAGGGATGCTGACGATTGAAGGCAGGAGGTATCAGACAGGGGAAAGGTGCGAAGCTGGGACAGGAATTTGGGAGTCACCTGTGAAGCAGATAAAACTACAGGAATATACAGAAAGCAGTCCTTCTCAACTTTTTTGAGTTATTAACAACTCCAAGATTATGATAAAAAGCTGGAGGAAGGGAGATGCACACACAATTTTGAAAACAATTAAGAGACCCCTCCCCCCCAAAGCATTAGGGCCTCAGAGTAAGAGTCTCTGATTTGGTGACAGGTAGAGAAAGACAAAGATAAAACTCTGAAGGACAGTAACATTTATATCTGATAGAAGAAAAGACACTAGAAAGGATAATAGAGCAGTGAGCAATAAGATAGTCAGGAAACAGGATCTGCAGAAGTCCAAGGAGGAAAGAGTTTCAAGGCACAAGGAAGATCTATGACAATAGCAAATGTCACTTGAAACCACTGACTGGCAAGCAGGGGCCACTGTACCAGGCACTAGATGGAAGAATGGCAGTGGGGAAAGAAGTGGCTGAGAAGCAAATGGATGGTAGTTATGTCACGCTGGGCAAGGAAGGAGAGAGGGAGGGGTAACAGCTATAGTAACCAAAGGAGGATACATAATTTTGAAAGGCATTTTACTGCGTGAGGGGGTAAGCTAACGGAAAAGGAAAATTCAAGATAGAGAGAAGAGAGAACTGGCGCAGCACTGACCTTGAAATATGTAAAATTCACTTTTTATTTTGGCTTGGTTGTGACTAATTATGTGACCCTAGAAAAGTTACTCAACTGTACAAAATCTCCTCACCTGAAAAATAGAAAGAATGCTTGCTAAACTGTAAGTTACTCAAGAAGTAAGGCCCTTTATCCATCATATTACAACTATCTGCATCTATAGCACCTAGCACAATGCCAGCACATACAAGAGAGTACATATTCAGTTAAGGAATACATTATCTATATTAATAAAAGGGTAATATGCTAATCAGACCATGAGACCTTCCAGAAGTCCTTCCGGACAAAGCCATGGTGGCGGGGCTGAGGCAGAGGCGGTTAGGGGTGATCAGGCCAGGAGGGGAATGCAGTTGGGGGTGATCAGGCCAGGAGGGGAGGGCAGTTGAGGGTGATCAGGCGGGTGCGGGGGGCCGTTGGGGCCAAGCAGGCCGGCAGAGGGGACAAGTTGGGGCAATCAGGGCAGCAGGCAGAGTGGTTAGGGATGATCAAGCAGTTAGGCAGGTAAGCAATTAGGAGCCAGCAGTCTCGGATTTCGAGGAGATTGTCTGACTGCCAGTTTAGGCCCATCCCACAGGGGTCTCAGACTGCAGAGGATGCAGGCCAGGCTGAGAGACAAACCCCGCCTCCCCGCATGCACCGGGCCACTAGTCTGTCTATAAAGCTCAGTGTTTTGTAAAAGTCAAAGGACATAATGTGAATAAGCATACCTTGATACAACATTTTTGATACAATATTTGATTAATATTTTAATGGGGTATGGCAGGAGAGGCAGACCTGAATAAAATATTTTTTAAAAATTCTTGAAAGCATTGTTGACATGACAGTAAAGAATTCTGGGCCCAAAATGAAGGGAAAACATATAATCAAGGACAAAGGATGAAAGGCGCTTTTACTCCAAGGGTATTTTGCCTATCCTAGAAATTATCCTGGAAATGAACTTTTATTTTGGTAACCTTGTTTGGCTTGAGGTAGTTATGCACATCAGAGAGGGGTGAACTAGAAGAAGAAGGAACAGATTATTGGAATAGACACAAAAGCTGAAAGTGAGTCTAACGCCATTCTGTCACATCAGGGTGAGAAGCTAAGTCCCTGAGAAAAGAATACATGTCCAGACTTACTGGCCTTTGTTTTTTATATCATCCAGGGACGGAGTGGAGCAGATCTCTCTTCTACAAACTACATGCAAAATTTGCTGTTCCATTCCTGAAATCCAATAATAGCACTAATTTCCAATATAACACTAATATGCATAAACGAACAATTACAGAGGAGGATGAGTTTTCATAGGTATCAATGTCCAAAGGCAATGTGAAAATGCCATTTAATCAAAACTACTCTTGAAAATGATTAATTTTTTTCATTCAGTATAGTATTTGGAGTTTCATGAATATAACTCTACACAGCAATATGCATATATAAATGTAGAGCATATACAGCAATGGATACTTAATACATCTAAAATGTAAGTTTACCATCTTTAACTTTTTTGGCTTAACAGGACACTGCCTAAATGCTTTAGAGTCATTATTGCATTTAATCTTTACGAAAAAAGAAAAGAATAAAAAATCTTTAACTGTATTTTTGCAGAGGCATAGAGAGGTTAAATCACTCCTGCTGGGGCACACAGATCATAAATGACACAGGTGAGATTCAAAACCAGGGCAAAGTGATACAAAGTCAGGACTCTCAATCACTATGCTACACATAGGGTTCCCTACGACACCACATTTTAGAATTTATTTGATGTATATGCAATAGCATTTATTACACTAGATACTAGAATTTAAACATCTATGTCTTCCTCCTAACAATAAACTCAGTTATCCAGTGTCCAGAATAGTGTCTAGAAATGTAATAGGTACTAACCGTAACAGATGTTGAGTGAATGGATGAATGAATAACTGAGACAAATTCATATTGCTTTGATCCTCATAAATAGCTCTAAATCCATCCATCTAATGAATTTAAAAAGTGTAATTCTCAAACAAAATGTCTTGGATTTACCTTCAGGAATTGAAGAATCTTATTTTGTATTTTTAAATGTTTTGAGATAGCTAAAAAGTAATGGCTAGTTTAAGTTGCTTCAGGAAAAAGGACATGTCTTTTCTAAGCTCGCTCATCCCACACACTGCACAAAGGATAATGCTCAACTTGTAGACAATATTTCAAAAAGCCTAACATAATGAGAAGGGGTTTTATATTTTACTACTGAAAGTAAGTATACTTGATACTTAATTAGTAGAAACCTGGCCACAACTCCATTAACTGTATTTGTGACATAGACGATAATTCAAGGATACATATATGTAATATAAAATATTCCAATTAAGAATAAAACAATTTGAAAGTAAAGAAAAAATAAGTCAAAACACACATAACCTTAACAAGTAAAATGTGATTAATGAGCAAAAATCTATGATTTATTTAAGAAGGCAAATTTTAACGTTTCATATTTCAGATGATACAATTTTAAAGTACCTTGCATGATGATAGTTACTATTTTTAAATTATGCAAAACCATGCAATTCACTTATATCCAAATCATGTTAACTAGACATTATACATAACATTTTTGTTAACAGCTATACAAGGTTTACTGCTCAGGAATAGGTAAAGGAATAAACCCATCTCTCTTTAAAAACCATAATGAATTAAGTAAAGGCCACATAAAACATCAAGGAATTTTTAGAGTTTAAAACAATGATAAAAAGAAATTCACAGTGACCATGAAAGCAGATCCATGGTTGCCTAGAGAAGACAGAGCATGCATCCTGAAATGGTGATGGATATACAGGTATATTCATTCAAAATTGATCACGACTAAAATAAGTGCATTTTACTGTATATAAATTATACTTCAATAAGATTAACTTAAAAACAAACCAAAACAAATATATCCTAAGAAACATAATAAACTTTTAGCTATTTTATATGGATAAAAAAGATAGAACACTCTAGAATTCCAACACTTTAACGAAAGTGTAATATTAATTCCTTTGGGAAACACTGGTCAAAATGTCTTTTTGTCCTTGTTTTGTTATATTTTGGCATACTGAAAATAATGTATACCAAATCATATAAATATTCTAAATGTAATGTACCTTTAAAATTTTTACTTTTCCCCTTTCAATTATTGTTTAGCATTATTGTTTTACACAGTTTTCTTATCATTTGTTAAGTCTTTTGAAATAGAATTTATGTCTTCAAATACATATCAATATATAAAACTAGAGGCCCAGTACATGCATTTGTGCACAGGGGGGGTCCAGCTGGGACAGCTCCAATTGGGGTGGACCAGAGCTGGGCCTGCTGGGGGGAGGAGCCACAGGAAGTTGGCTGAGCGGCCCCACCTCCTATTGGGATAGGTGTTATGGGGGGTGGGGCCGGCTGGTGGGAGGGACCATGCATGGGAGGTTGGCCAGCCAGCCCCACTCCTGATCCGGGTGCAGAGGCTGATCAGGGGTTGGGCCAGCTGTGGGGAGGGGCCAAGGGCCAATCAGGGTGGTGGGGGCCCATTGGGAGTGAGGCCAGGAGGTTGGCTGCTAGTCCCACCCCCAATTGGGAGCAGGGCAATCAGGGGCAGAACTGACCACGGTGTGGGGCTGTGGGAGGTTCGCCAGCTGGCCCCACCCCTGATCAGGCTGGTGCACAGGCCACAGTGGGCATCATAACAACTGGTCATTCAGTCATTATGTTGTTCTGGTCACTGGCTTTTTATATATATAGACTAGAGGTGCGGTGCATGAAATTGGTGCACAACAGGCGAGGGATGTCCCTCAGCCCAGCCTGCACCCTCTCCAATCTGGGACCCCTCACGGGATGTCCGACTGCCCGTTTAGGCCCGATCCCCAGAGGATCGGGCCTAAATGAGCAATTGGACATCCTTCTCACAATCTAGGACTGCTGGCTCCAAACTGCTCACCTGCCTGCCTCCTTGATTTCCCCTAACCGCTTCTGCCTGCCAGCCTAATCACCCCCTAACCACTCACCTGCCAGCCTGATTGATGCCTAACTGCTCCTCTGCCAGCCTGTTTTCCCTCACCTTCCCTCCTCTGCCTGCCTGGTCACCCCTAACTGCCCTCCCTTGCAGGCTTGATCTCCCACAACTGCCCTCCCTTGCAGGTCTGAACCTCCCAATGGCCCTCCCCTGCTGGCCATCTTGTGGTGGCCATCTTGTGTCCACATGGGGGCAGGATCTTTGACCACATGGGGGCAGCCCTCTTGTGTGTTGGACTGATGGTCAATCTGTGTATTACTCTTTTATTAGATAGGATAGAGGCCTGGTGCATGCATGGGGGCCGGCTGATTTGCTCTGAAGAGTGTCCCGGATCAGGGTGGTGTTCCTTAGGGCGTGAGATGGCCTAGGCGAGGGGCCTGTGGTGGTCTGTAGGCCAGCCACGCTCCCCAGGGACCCAAGTGCAGGCCCTGGGATCTGGGATTAATTTATGTTCTACAACTGAAACTTTGTAGCCTTGGGCAGAGCCAAGCCTTCTGCTTGCTCCGTGGCAGCAGTCATTTCTGTTGGAACATTTACTTTCTATAATTGAAACATTGTAGCCTAAAGTGAAGGCCTAGGCACTAGGGCTGCAGAAGCTTGACTTCCTCCATCGCCCTGGCAACCCTAGCCTCTGCTCTCTCCAGCTCCGTGGCTGCCGCCATTTCTGTTGGCATATATCTTCTATAACTGAAACTTCATAGCACTGAGTGGAGGCCTAGGCCGGCAAGGGCAGGCCCAAAGCTTGGATTCTTCCATTGCCAGAAAAACCCAAGCCTCCCTCCTACTTTTAGTGGCCACAGCCATCTTGGTTGGAGTTTACTTGCTCCTGATTGGCTTGTGGGCGTGGCTTGATCAGAGGCATGGTCAATTTGCATATTGATCTTTTATTAGACAGGATGCCTTATAAGAATAATATGCAAATTGACCATACCTTCACTACACCCAATACATGGCCCACAAGCCATACCCACCGGCCAATCTGGAGAGATATGCAAATTAACACCCAACCAAGTTGGCTGCTGCCCATGGCAGGGCTATCTGCTGGAAGAGGCTTTTTTCCCCAGCCTTGGGGCGGGCTTTAGCCGGGGCTGGGGCGGGGCCCCTGTGATCAGCTGGATCACAGGGCAACTGCTGGCTGGGTCCCAGCGATGAGCCAGATTGCAGGGCAATCTCTGGCTGGGGTCCCCTGGACAAGGTCCCCTGCCAAGGATGAAAGCCTTGGCCAGAGACTTTCAGCCTTGGGCAGGCTGAGGGTGAGCCATTAGTAGGACATCCCCTGAGGGCTCCCAGTATGTGAGAGGGGGCAGGTTGGGCTGAGAGACCTCCTACCCTCAGTGCACAAATTTCATGCACCGGGCCCCTAGTAATATATAACTGTTCACATACAATTTTGTTCACCTATTTACCATCTAATATTTTTGCACCATTTTAAACACTTTATAAGAATAACTTATTTAAATCCTTACAATGATACTCGGAGATAGATATTTACTTACTAAATACCTACAAAAGAGCTGGCACATAGTAGGTATTCAATAAATATTTCCTATGAATAAAGGATGATTCACATCAATTTTGCAGATAAGGAAAAAGGCCTGAAGTTATAGGGCTGGCTCAGAATCACAAAACTGATACATGGCAGAATCAGAAATCAAACTCAGGAAACTACCCCAAAACCCATTATTTTTAGCCCTTCACTATTCTGTACCTTTAACATAAATGCTACCCATCCTCTAAAGTGGTAAAATCTATTAATGTTGCACGAATGCAGTGGGGAACGAAAAAAACAACAATGATAAGGCAACTCCTCTTTTTTATTTACCCAATTTTCAAAACATATAGACAGTGTATCATAATTTCTTGTCACTAACCAATGTTATTACTTAATTTCTGAGCCACAATTTCCCCATCTTTATGTTAGGGGTAATAATCATATGTCACCTCACAGGGTTAAATGAGTAAATACACATAGATTGATTAAAGCAGTGGCTGATACACAGTGCTATGTTTTAGAAGAAATTATTACTTCCACATTTATTTAAAATATATTAATACTACCACTTGTACATAGAAATTAGTTTATAATAATGTCTTCATAAAATACCTAAGTAATTTTTTGTTAAATATCTTGCATCCTACAAGACACCTGAATGATAGCTAAACAGTATACCACACTAACAAAAATTTTACTCTTTATTACAAGTTATAACTTTTGATCTATAGTTATAACACTCCCAGATTTTTTCACAAAAGTCTCAATACCTACATTTCTTTCCTATAATCAAGATCACTTTATTTTGTAAAAAAGTCAGAAGACCTGCTTAAAGAATTGTTCATACTCCCTTCTTTTCCTATGAGGTAATACTCCTCCAACTATATATAGCACAGGTATCCTTCCTACTTTCTTTTTTAAGATTCTAAAACATCCTATATAATAAAACCCTAATATGCAAAATTAACCAAACAGGGGAATGACTGGCGGAACAACCGGCTGTACTGGCCCCCAAGGGGGAGGCAACCGGTTGAGGCAATCAGGGGGGCAGAGTCAGCCAGCGAGCACCCCGCCAGTTGCCTCCTACAGAGGGAGGTGATTGGGGGGTGGGGCCAGTCAAATGGCAGACTGTCAGCCAAGGCAGGTGCCAGTAGGGGCCCCAGATCACCCCAGCCAGCAGTCACCCCACAGATGGCCCTGATCACCGGCCAGGCCTAGGGACCCTAACCTATATATTGGGAACAGTCTCTTAGATTTAAAAATTAAAACCTGACAAGGCTACTCTAACACTGAAAAAGCAGGATGATGCAGAGATGACATGCATGGACTCTGGTTTGCACATTTATGGTCAGTCCTGATTCTGAAACGTATAACTTATGTGTGACAAGTCAATTACTTAACTTCTCTCTGCTTCAGTTTTTCCACCCATAAGATGGGGAAAGTGGTACTACTGCCTCAGAAGGGTCATGTTATGTACTACTTTTTATAATCAGGGAAAAGAAATGTAGCTGCCCATACAACATCAAGATGCCTTTCACCTGTATGAAAAGTATGGTCACCGGTGCATGCAGCGTCCCGGACTGCGAGAGGGATGTCCAACTGCTGGTTTAGGCCTGACAACCTGAGGGGTCCCAGACTGAGAGAGAGCACAGGCCCGGCTGAAGGACCACATCCCCCCCACCCAAACAAATTTCATGCACCCGGCTTCTATTAGGGTATCAGTCTATCCTCATATATAAAAACCCTGGGTCTGTCATATCCACAATGACTGGAGGCTCAACCAACCAGAAGTCAGTCCTGCAGTCAGTGCCGAGTTGCCTTGGCAACACAACTCTTGACTGCTGTGGCTGCAAATGCAGTGACCTAGCACTGACTGCTGAGGGGGCTGTGAATCAGGCCCAGAGAGAGGCCTGAAGAGAGAAGCAGGGTCTGACCCATTGCCTGTGTGGCAACTATTGATCAGCACTTGCCTCTCTCTTTCTTTCCGGGCCTGGCCAGCAGCTGTACCTCCATTTCTCTCCAGACCTTCACCGGGGTTGCTGATTAGCCCCACCATTCTGATCAGGCCCCATTGATAGGCCCAGAGACACTGACTGGCATAGAAACTGACCAATCTGAACCATATCTGGGTGAAGTGTGAGGAGCCAATGGCTGCCAAGGAGGTGGAGCTTTTGATGCTGACTGGCATAGAAACTGACCAATAAGAACCAAATTGGCTGGCAGAAGAGGGCAGTTGGAGGCAAGATCAGGCCTGCAGGGGAGGGGAGTTGGAGGCGAGATCAAGCTGGCAGAGGAGGGCAATTAGGGGTGATCAGTCAGACAGAGGCAGTTAGGGGTGATCAGGCCAGCAGGGTAGGGCAGTTGGGAGGGATCAGGCTAAACTTATAGCAACAGCAGGAGCGGGCAGTTGAGGTTTGGGGGGGGGACCAGACCTGCAGGGGAGGGGAGGTGGGGGCCATCAGACTGGCAGGGGAGGGCAGTTGGGAGGAACCAGGCCTTCAGGGTAGGGCAGTTGGGGATGACTAGGCCTGTAGGGGAGGGTAGTTGGGGGCAAGATCAGGCTGGCAGGGGAGGGCAGTTGGGGGCAAGATCAGGCTGACAGGGAAGGGCAGCTGGGGTGATTAGATGGCAGGGGAGCAGTTAGGTGTTAATCAGGCTGGCAGGGAAGTGGTTAGGGGGTGATCAGTCTGGCAGACAGAAGTGGTTAGGAGCCAGCAATCTTGGATTGTGAGAGGAATGTTTGACTGTCAACACATCCCCCGAGGGGTCCCAGACTGGAAGGGGTTCTGGCTGGGCTGAAGGACACCCCTCCCCAGTGCACGAATTTTGTACACTGGGCCTCTAGTACATATATAAAAGCCTTAGCAACTGTTACAACCAAACAACTGGAACGACCTGACCACCAGCCGGTAGTGTGGCACACACTGACTCAGACTTTGTTGTTGGTGCCCTGACAGCCCCAAATCTGGTTCACATGCACCTCGGACCCAGATAGGAGGGAAGAGGGAGCCCGATTCCTCACAGAATCAGCCATTGGTTAGCTTGCTGCTGGGGCAAATCTCCTAGAGTCCCTTCCCCGGGCCAGGCGGACTCCCCCTCCCCCAATTGGCCCCAATTGCTGACAAGTCAGAGAGACCTCACTCATGCATGAAATTGTGCACCAAGCCTCTAGTATTATATAACCAGCTTAATCTTAATATATATATATGTGTATGTGTATACATATATATATGTATACACACACACACATATGTATATATAAACACACACTTACAATTAAAATAGAATCTCTGAATGCTCATGTAAGTATTAAGTGCCTCAAATTACATGAATTTTCTTTAAGATTATGGAACTTACAGCAACAACATCATATAATTTTCCAACACAATAATTCTTTTCCAGTAGAAAGGTATCCTGTGATATTATCAGCACCAATGGGAAAAGCCCCCAATTTTCAATTTGACAAAGCTTTTGGAGGAAAACTTTATTCTCATTAAATAGTAATTTTTATAGGCATAACTACAAAAATATGGGAATAATATAACTAATCATTCTTGATGTTAAACCATTTTAAAGCAATGGATTATTATTCAATTTAGTAGAAAAATAAAATATTTTAGAAATTGATTCATAAGGATAAAAGAGCAATGTACTTTTATTAATAAGTAAAGTCCTTATTAATAAAATACTGCTAGAAAATGCTGAGTCAATTATCATTATTATTTGTTTACAGTAAATTATTAGATGACAGTGGTATGTGACATGTTTTTCAGGCTAATTTTGCACTTTACATTTATATGTATCTGTAAGCAATTCTAAAATATTTCAGTCAATAAATTTACTTTCAGAACTGGAACCTTGAGTAAGCACAAAAATTAAAATAAGGAAACAGTATTTACTAAATCAACATGTATTGTAAACTTAGCAACCTATGATTTAACAATATTTTACCCCAACTAATTATGTAGGAGGTGTTAAACTCAAAGTCTTTTGAACTTGGAAAAGTACACAAAATTAATATGCCTTTTTACAAAATTAGATACAGAATGGTATTTGTCAAATGTAATTTTATTCTCCAACTGTTCTGAGACATTGTTGAAAGTCAGAGAAAATATGGTAATTCAAATTAGAAAGCAAGAATATAAACTAAAAGTTCATTTATGAAAAAAATCTAATAAGCAAATAAATAACATGATTTTTCCTTATAATTTTCTGCCTCATAACTCTTTTAGAAACTCTAAACTCATACAAAAGAGAAAAAAGAAAACAAGTTTCACTCCATAAGCCATCTACTATCTAATAAAAGAATAATATGCAAATTAACCATACCTCATATCAGGCCATGCTCACAGCCACACCAACCAGCCAATCAGGAGCAAATTATGCAAATAAACCCAACCAAGATGGCTGCAGCCACTGAGAGCAAGAGGGAGGCTTGGGTTTCCCCGGCAATGGAGGAAAATAAGCTTTCTGCCTGCCCTTGTCAGCCTAGGCCTCCACTCAATGCTACCCAGTTTCAATTATAGAAGATACATAATCCCAACAGAAATGGCGGCAGCCACGGAGCTGGAGAGACAAGAGGCTAGGATTGCCTGGGCGATGGAGGAAGCCAAGTTTCTGCAGCCCTGGCCGGCCTAGGCCTCCACACTAGGCTACAAAGTTTCAATTATTGAAGGTAAATGTCTCAACAGAAATGGCCGCCGCCACTGAGTGAGCAGAAGGCTTGGCTCTGCTCCAGGCTACAAAATTTCAATTGTAGAAGATAAATTAATCCCAGATCCAAGGACCTCCACTTGGGTCGCTGGGGGGTGTGGCCAGCCTGCAAACCACCACAGGCCCCTCACCCAGGCCACCCCACACCCCAAGGGAACCCCCACCCTGATCCAGGACACGCTTTGGGGCAAACCAGCCAGTCCCCACCCATGCACCAGGCCTCTATCCTATCTAATAAAAGAGTAATTTGCAGATTGACCATCACTCCAACACACAAGAGGGCTGCCCCCATGTGGTCAAAGATCCTGCCCCCAAGTGGACACAAGATGGCCACCACAAGATGGCCAGCAGGGGAGGGCAGGGGGAGGTTCCAGGCCCTGCAAGGAAGGGCAGTTATGGGCGATCAGGCCAGCAGGGAAGGGCAGTTGGGAGGGACCAGGCCTGCAAGGGAGAGCAGTTGGGGGCAATCAAGCCTGCAGAGGAGGGCAGTTAGGGGTGACCAGGCCGGCAGAGGAGGGAAGTTGGGGGCAAACAGGCTGGCAGGAGAGCAGTTAGACATCAATTAGGCTGGCAGGGGAGTAGTTAGGGGATAATCAGCCTGGCAGGCAGAATCGGTTTGGGGCAATCAGGGAGGCAGCAAGGTGAGCATTTTGGAGCCAGCAGTCCTGAATTGTGAAAAGGATGTCCGACTGCCCCTTTAGGCCCGATCCCTCGAGGGGTCCCAGACTGGAGAAGGTGCAGGCTGGGCTGAGTGGTTCCCCCCCTCCCCCAACCCCCCATGCACAAATTTCATGCACAGGGCCTCTAGTATAATCTAGATTTCTTCAAGGTTAAAAAAGAGTAGTAATTATGTCTGACCTTCTGAAATACTTCATCAATTATACGTGAATTAGAGTTGTCTCACGAAAATCCAGAACATCAAAAATTATGCCTTGAAACAACATAATGGGAGAGAATCTAGAGGCAAAGGATATGTGGTCAAACCCAGATTTTACCCCTTACTAACCATGTGTTGTAGCCAAACCACTTAACTGTAACTAGGCTCTCTCAACTGAGAACATGGGTATAATATTACCTGCCTTTTTTAAGACTGCTGAGAGGATAAAACTAGGTAACATGTGAAAGCATTTGTAAAACTGTAAAGAACAAACTAATTATATACTTACTACTGCATGCTTCCTAACCTTCTTAAACAGAATATGCTGAGTGTAATTTAACCCATAGCCATAATTATGAATATAAATTATTGTGCTAAACTGTAATACAGGGATCAAAGACACCGCAACTCAGGCGAAAAGAAGCTAAAATGATAGATGGATTGTTGTGGTGGCTTTTTATAACTCTGCTTGTCTTCTGTACAATTAGTTGTTAGCCAAGACTTCTTGCTGCTATAACATGCATAGCTACCTTTTGGGATTCTTGGTAGAATAATGCTTGTTAAAATTCTCTCTCCCATAATTTGTTGTTCCACTACTCTGTCTCTCACCTTCTCTCAACAGATAACTCTGTCTTCTTCTTTTTTTTTTTTAAATGAAATATTTTATTTTATTTTTTAATTTTTTTTAAATTTACAATATAACTTATACTTAATAGTAGTACATGTTTTCCTTTCCCCCCCCAATACCCTCCCCCCAGCCTCCCTTACCCCCCAGCACATGTCCCCACCTGCCCCCCTACCCGCCCCAGTGTCTTTCATTCATTGGTTATGCTCACATGCATGCATACAAGTCCTTCAGTTGATCTCCCCCAGCATCCACCTCCCATCCACTCCAGCCTTCACCCTGTAGCTTGACAGCCTGTTCAAGGCCACCCTGCCTCTATATCAATCACTCCCCCCAGTTACTTTTCTTCAAAAATATCTTGCCTCTGCATACTAGAAACAAACGTATAAGAGCAAAAAAAATGTTTGAGTGTCAGTTTCAATGTCCAACTGTTCTGAGTCCCAGTTTCAACGTCAAATAGTTCTTCATGTGTACATGTCAGCAGCTCTGTCTTCTTTATTAGAGAGAAAAAAGAAGCCACCAAGTTAGAGCTCATCAACTTCCTGCCATCTAAATGACAACTGAACCAGCTCTTGCACCCATCCTTTCCTCCTTCTCTCCAGTAGGTACAGAGACAGGTCCTTCCTTTCTCTTTCCCTTCTACCTATGCTTTAGGTCCCATCTCCTTCAGCCTTCTGTCAGTTATTCTCTCTCCTATCACTTCAATCTCAAGCTTTCTCTTGGCTACTTCTCATAAAACATAAACATGTTCCAGTCTCTCTTTATCTTCTAAGAGGAAAAGCAGAAAAAAACTTTTTACCACACTCCAGCTACCTTCATTCTCCTTACCTATCAGCTATACCTCCTCTCCTGTCCTAGAGAAATAAAACTAAATGTACTTCTACTCGGGGAGGGTTTCCACCAGGAAAGGAAACACAGCAGGGATGGGGGCAGCAGGGGTTACAACTAAGATAATTTTGAAACAATCAATAAGAGTTCATCAGGTGAGGTAGGGGAAGGGGCTCAGTACACCAGGCAGAGACAGCAGCAAATGCAAAGGCCTATGGCCAAGGAGGGGTACCTGGCCCCAAAAGGGAAATGAGAACAGTTCAGGGCTTCTACTAAATAGCAAGTTCATATGCACAATTATCCCTGGTCTCTCCCGAAACTCCAGTGAAATAATAGCAAAAGAATAATAATTTTTAAAGGCAAAGGTATAAATGCATAAGGACAAATTCAACAGAAGAGAAAAAACGTAGATGAGACACACCAAAAATGGATCAATAAATGGTAACCGATTCAATCTACTTGAGAAAACTGAAACCTAAGTCTGGAGCAAGTGACAAGAGGTCAGCTCATTCATGCAGAGGCCAGAAAAACTAAAGACAAACACAAAAAAACACACCAGGGGCATTAAGTATGTTTGAACGTTGGGTTGAGGGACATGACAAAACAGCAGGAAGACTGGTTCAGACTTTAGAAGAAATAATTAGAGCTCCAGCTCTCCTCATCATCATAAAGCCAGACATCTACTCTCCTGCCATAGCAGAACAACAGAAGTTTACTACGTGAAGAAATAGACCAGAGAATGTTCTGGATTCGGGAGCATCAGGTTGAGGGGTAGGATGCAATTTTGCACTGAAAACCAAAGAAAAAAGTTGACATAGGGAGTGACATGAATCCAAGTTTCCATCTTCCCAGGCAGGCAATTTGAGAATTCCCCCTCCCCCGCCGCAATGTGATTTCAGATGCTGCGCATGTGGGGTCATCCAACAAAAGGATTGACCCTACCTAATGAAAGCCCCTAGTTTGCATGGGAACCTTCAAATAAACTTGTAACACTTCATTCTTAAATATGAACAGACAACAAAGGGTCACCAAATAGATGGAAAGAATCTCTACAACCAAAGGAAGGGAAAAAACAAAGAGTACTCAAAGGAAGATAAGAGTGACTTAGCCTACCGCACTGACTGCCTTGCAAAAGGGTTATGCCCCTTTCCATGAATATATTATTTACCTCAGTCTCTACTTTTTTTCCACAAACTACCTTTTGGCATTTAATAAAAAATAAAATGGGCAAAGAGACAAGAAAATGTGATCCATCATAACAAAAGGATATAGAATTTGATGAAGAGTAGACCCAGATGTTTGAATTATCAGATAGAAACTTAAAAATATCTATAATAAGTATAACAGAGGTCCAAGTGAAAATGGTGTACTATTAAAACTAAAAAATTGACAAACAGAACACCTAATTCTTGAAAAAATACTTGATTCACCCAAAAGATGGTAAGGAAGGCCAAATAGAGGAACAAAGAGCAAATAAGACAAATCTAAAAATTAAAAGATTACAGATTTTAACCCAAACATTGCCAATCCTATATAATAAAAGACTAATATGCTAAGTGTCTGACGGTTCAACCAGTCGCTATGACATACTGATCACCATGCGCTCCTGCGGTCTGGCCAATCAGGACAGGGCGAGATAGGCCAGACAAGCCCTGGAGCTCTCTTGCAGTCCTTCCCTGGCTGGTGAATCTCCCGTGGACCTTGCCCGGCCAGCTGGCCCTGATCAGCCCCAACTGGGACTGGGCAAGACGGGCCAGACAGGTCCCGGAGCCTTCCCTCGGTCCCTACGTAGGCCTCAATTGTGCACCGGTGGGGCCCCTTGGCTTGGGCTGTGCCCTCTCACAATCTAGGACCTCTTTGGGGATATCAGAGAACTGGTTTTGGCCCAATCCCTAGAGGCCTTGCAGAGAGACCCCACCGGTACAAGATCCATGCACTGGGCCCTCTAGTAATTAGAAAATGTAAATGAACTAGGGGCTGGGGGTGATGAGATGTTGGGCAAAGAATATAAACTTTCAATTTTAAGATTAATTTGAAGATCTAATGTATAGTATAGTGACTACAGTTATCACTATTGCATTGTATACCTGAAAGTTGCTAAGAGAATAAATCTTAAAGGTTCTATATATACACACACACAATGGTAACTATGTGAGATGACAAACCTTACTGTGGTTATCATTTCATAAAATAAATGTGCATCAATCATTACATTGTACACCTTAAACTTCCACTATGATACATGCCAGTTAAATCTAATTAAAGCTTGTAAGGTTGGGAAGGGATGTAAATGGAGTAAACACTACCAATAAAAAGGGTGAGATTAACCCTTTTTATTCACTATATGCAAGAAAACATACTTGAAACATAAAAGAGAAAGAATGAAAGGATAGTTAAAAATAAATCATATGAACACAGTGCATAAAAGCTGGTGTCACTATTTTAATATCAAAATAGATGCCAAGAAGAATACTATGAGAAATAGAGGGGGGAATTTTATAATGATCAAAGGTTCAAATTCATGCAGATGAAAATCTCAAATATATATGTATCTAATAAAAATAATTCCAAATACATTGAAATTTTTTAATAGAATTAAAGAAAAAAATAAGAAAGTGCACTATCACAAATTGATAAACAGATTAAAAAATCTATAATATAGGATATTTGAATAACATATCAATATAATCTAGTATATTTACAGAACATCATATTCAATAACGGAGTATACACTTTTCAATTTTCAAGACAGACCTCATGCTAGACCATAAAAAAAGTTTTAATGAATTCCAAAGGAATTCACACCAAGTATATTCTCTAACAGAATTAAATTAGAAATCAGTTAATAGAAAAATCTGAATATTTTCCAACATTTTAAAGTTATATAATGTTTTTTCTTAGTGACCCACAGGATAAAGAAAACTATTATAGGAAAAATTTTCAAATATTTTGAACTAAATGATAATGAAAATACACATCAAAATTTGTGCTTCTGGTTTAGAAAAGAAGACAAGTGTACAATCAGTAACAATGAAAGTTTCTTCATTAATAACCTGGAAAAAGAGAAGCAAGTAAGTAGAAGAAAGGATATAATGAAATTAAAAGCAGAAATCAAGTGAAGAAAAATAGACAAATAATACCAAAAAATCAACAAAGTAAAAGTTGGTTCTTGGAAAAGATTAATAAGAGAGATAAACCTCTACCAAGACTTATCAGGAAAAAAAAAGACCACCATGTAAAGAATAAAAGGAAAAACATAACTATACTTTATAGCAATTCAAGAATAACAAGATAGTATGAATATTATAATAAATTTAACTTCATAAAGCAATAAGACAAATTCTTGATAACTATAACTGCCTAGTAAATTCTATTAAACATTTAAATAAAAAATTAAGGCAATTTCATACGATCATTCCCCAATTATTTTATGGAACCAGCATATCTGTGATAGTATATTTAGGCCGAGACATCATAAATCTAGTCATAAAAATTCTCAACAAAATTACAGCAACATATAAAAACTGTAATATTTCATAAATAAGTGAGATTTGTTTATACAAGAATGCATAATAGATTTAACACTAAAAAGAATCAATGGAACTGAGGTTAAAAAAGGAAATTAATATATGCAAACTTCAACAAATTTTTTTTAAAAATCTAACAAAGTTCAATATCCACTCATGAAAATATAATTGCAAGATACACACAATGTTAAAAAAGTAATAAGATGAGATTAATTTTGATAATATATCCCCTTATTTGTGAAAATATAATCACATATACTGTGTTTAAATATGCAAAAGACAATACATCCAAAATATTATCATTTCAATATGTAATCAGCAAAACAATATTAGATTATTTGTGGGGTTTTTTGGACTAAGTCTTTGAAATCCAATTTGTATTTATATTTATTTCAGCATATCTGGGTTTGAACTAAGCTACATTTTAAGGGCTTAAGAGCCATATGTAGCTAGTAGCTGCTGTTTGCTAATGCTGATTACATGAACACTTTTAAGCATTTACATGCATTATTTCATTACTAGTGACCCGGTGCATGAATTCATGCACACTGAAAGGAAATTAATTAGAAGGCTGGCAGGGAGGGGCTGGGCGAGATGGGCTAGACATGCTCTGGAGCCAACCTCCCAGGGCTGCCAGCTGCACCTGGGGTGGCACCATAGCTCAAAAGGCATCTGCATAGTGAGCAGAGTCCTTCCTGCAGGTGGGGTTCCTTGGCCTGGTATTTGGGGGTCAGGCTGAAACCAGCTCTCCGACATCCCGCAAGAGGTCCTGGAGTGCGAGAGGGCACTCTGCAATGCTGCTATCATACAGGGTGTGGAATGCAAATGCAAGTGTGCAGTAAACCAGATTTGGGGCCAACAGTGCCCCAGCAACAACATAACCCACAGCCAAAGGTGGAATTGTGCAGACCCGCGAGGAACCTGGCCCCCTCCTCTGGTTTCAAGGTGTGTCATCCAAGAACCGCCACTGCAAAGTCACTGTAGCTCAGCAGCTCCTGCGTTGAGCATCTGCCCCCTGGTGGTCAGTATGTATCAAGGCGACCAGTCAGACAGAGGGAGGGATGCTTAGCAACAAAGTAATAGACAAATTCTTGGTAACTATAACTGCCTAGTAAATTCTATTAAACATATATATGATACCTCACAGGGGCACATACAGGGGAAAGTAACTTGTCCAAGTTCTCACAGTTAGTGGTCCTGCTTCAAACTGCCATACTATCCCACCTCAAACTAACTTTTTTTCACTTACAATATGATTGAAACTTTCAACTCACCATATCAATACCATGATTCCTGCTTGAATATCATATATTCATTTTATAGCAAATTTCTGGTCACATAAAAGTAATTGATCTCCCTCTCTCCTCCCCCAATGATTTAAAATCGGAAATAACAGACTTACCAATAATACGAGTTTCTGATACTTTTGTTTTAGGTCAGCCATACTTGCAGAAGGGTCTGCCCCCAGAATGTTGTACCAATCCTTTTTGGGTATCTGCCCAAACGCCATCATCCACTGAACAAGTGGGCCTTCTCTGATCAGCTGAATAAAAAAATATTGATGACAACTAATTAAATTCATTAGTTTGCCTGTATGTATGAAATAAGCAAGAACTGCTTTTCTAACTTAACATTTAGATATTTAGTTGAGTAAATCATTATTGTAATGCAAACCTGATGAAGCATATATTTTTGTTTATAACACTCCAAGAGCCCTGAGTGGCTCAGTTTGTTCAAAAGCAATGTCAAGTAAGCCAAGATTGTGGGTTCAATTACCCGGTCAGGGTACATACAAGAATCAACCAATGAATGCATGAATAAGTGGAACAACAAACTGATGTGCCTATTTGTCTCCTCTCTCTCTAGCCCTCTTCCTCTCACTCTAAAATAAATTTAAAAAATTTAAAACACTCCAAGAGTTTCATGTATAATAGTACAGACATGTATGGAAAACTTGTTGGATGTTTCATGCTATCCCAAGTCTTAAATTAAGGGATATACAACAGCACTGAGAACAAGTGAATTCGATAATGAACCCGAGGGACGGATTACACTCTAAGAAGGCATATCTGCGGGTCTTATGGCACACGCGGCACACAGTAAGTACTCACTAAATACACTACAGGCGCTTACTAAATGTTTACAAAACAAATGTTTGTTTTTAAGCAAGGCAAAAAGACCAAAGAATGAACATGAATTTCGGAGCATTCCCTCTTAACTGTCACAGTTCACTTCTTTTCTTCCCAATTATTTTTTAAGAATAATACGAGAAACAGCCCATCACTCCGGATGGAGGTAGCGAGCCAGAATCCCTCTGCTATTGGGGGAGCGCTCAGACCTCGCGCAGAGCCCCCAGAAACTGTCCCCTGGAGGACACTGTAGTCTCCAGGCTACAGCTGAGACCCCGCCAGGAGCCCGGAAACCGGGCAACCTCTGCGGACTTAAGGAGACCGCGAGGCCGCCTCAAAAAAGGGTCTTCGGAATTCACTGAACTCACAGGCGGCTCTAACGTCAGCCGCAGGCGAGCACACTCCCCGGGCTCCACTTACCAAACTTCATAGAGGCGTCGGAACCGACTGCCCGCAGCCGGTCGGCCAAAACTAGGAACCGGCTTCTTTTTCCGCCGGAAGTTATTGCTCTTACGTGACCATGTTTCCAGTCGAGGCGCTGTGTCCGAGACACTAAGCGGAAGCGTCGCTCCACCCTCCAGGACGCGGTGGCTATGGTAACCAGTCGCTGCTATGGTACCCAGTGGACGCTTCTAAGGAGTTGAGGAGCAGCAGCAGTAAGTGCTTGAGCTATGGGAAAAGGCACCTTTCCCTTCTTCTAAACTGTCTCTTCTCCCTCATCCGTTACCCTGGCTTCTCTCGCCTGTCTGAGCGAGCCTGCCCCCAGCCCTCCGGCTGCCCCCGCCAGCCCCAAAGCGCCCTACCAGGCTCTGCTCCCCGTTTTGTGGTTGGTGAATACACCATGACGGGGTGGGTGGTTAAGAATGAGAACTGACTCCTCTCAAGTCTTTATACTTCTCTTAGAATGTTCTCATTCGAACATTAAGAGAAATAAAATCTATGCTGAATAGTGTTTTTTTTTTTTTTCCAGTTAATTTTTTTTTTCCCCTGGGGAAGATGTTAAGCCAAGTTGTTTCTTTTAGATTTTAACATCTGGCTTAAAACACACACACACACACACACACACACACACACACACACACACACACACACACACACACACACATTTCCAAGTCCTTTCACATTTACTGACTCGCATCGCTTTTACTTTAACCCACTGAGGAAGGTAAGGCAGGTATTATTTTCTCATTTTGTAGTTGAAGAAACAAACTAAGGATCAAGTCCAAGTAGCTAATTATGAGAGCAGCAGAACATGGTTTTTAGCAAGTCTATATATTCCCAGGGTAGCCATGCTATCTTTGAAGCTTACAGAAAAAGCAGAATAAACTTCTCGGTTAGCTTTTTGGTTAGTTTTCTCTCTCTTCCATCTCCCTTTATTTTCATTCTGCTTTTACCTTGTATCTTCTTTCTGCTGCTTACAGTACGTTGACCTATCTTCCTTGAATTGTGCCTAGAGGCAGAAACTGTGTGGCATTTCTTGGGTAACATAATTTAATTTCACTTGAAATGTTAAGGTTGTTTTGTTATTGCTTAAATTTGCTTTCCTTCTTTGTTATTTCTCTTCTACAAAATCGCAATTTGAGGAGCAATCGGGAGAAAGCTGAGCACAAAGTATTTCAATATGGCCAATTATCTAATGATGGTATGAATTATAAAGAATAATGGACTGACACAGTAAAGTAAAAAAAAAAATCTCAAGCTATGAGTATAGATTAGGTTCTCCATAGGAGACACAAAAACATAATTTTTTTCATACTAAGTCTTCAAAGCTGGTGTGGATTTTAACTGTACATTGCATCTTAATTTGGACTAACTATAATCAAGTGCTCAAAAGCCACATCTAACTATGACTACTTTGTTGAACAGGGAAGGTAGTCAAGAGGATAAAGTCCTAATTCCTTAATCTGGCATTCAGTTACTTTCCCAATATGATCCTTAGTTTTCCAGCCTCATCACTATTACCTAATACATGAAACATAAACAAATGGATTTTTTCTTACTACTTCATCTATAATTCACATGGTTCCCCTTGCTTGTTATAATATCCTAGCTCTTCTTCCTGTGAAGAGATATTAGTAATATCCCTTCTTTAAGACCTTTCTCTTTTATCAGTCCTTTTATGATGTCCCAGTCATTGGAAATTACTTTCTTCCTCTCAACTTTCATAGCAAGTCCTGTGTATACTACTTACTTGCATTCACCCTATCCTACAAGGTATTATCATACACGTCAAATGTATATTCTGATTCTCTGATTGGATTGTAAGATCTCTGAGGGTAGGAACACCTCTCAGAGAAACTAAGCACCAGCTAGTTTGTCACATTCTCTAGAGTTATAGTAATGGATACCTAGAATAGGTTTATCTTACTACCTTATTTTTAGAAAGTAATCCATTTAATGTAAATATTAATATTTCAGAAATATAAACTATGTTAGCATTGTGGTTAAGAGCATAAACTCTGGAAACTGACTGCATAGATTTGAATCCAAACTTCACCTCTTACTGATTACATGAACAGTTTAAATTAATCTCTGCCTTAATTGTTTCCTCTGTAAAATAGGGGTAATAGTAGTATCTCCTTCATAGATTTATTATGAGGATTAAAAAGATAATAGTGCCTGAGAGTCATAAGTACTCAGTAAAAAATAGCTGTTGTTATTAAAAGTTAAAATTTTGTTTTGATATTTATAGCAGTATTTTAGGAATTTCCACACAGAGTAAACAAAAGCTACCAACTATTGAATAGAAAAATGAAATAAAAACCAAATGTTTGTTGAACTATAGGTTGCAGGATAAATTAAAAGTGTGGGCAAAAACTTCATTCCTATGTCACTAGCATAAACATAGCAAGGTAGAAATACATTAAATGTTTGATTTCATGGTGATTGATCAAGTACTATACCTAAAAGTAGCTATAGCTATAGATATAGCAGGGCATCTATAGTTTTAGTAAAAAAAAAATCACATTCTTATTTAGTCTGTCATTTTAGTACTTGCCTGTCCATAAACTAATGTGTTGATGACCATCACACATTAACATAGTATTAATTTGAGATCATATTAGTAATATTGTGCTTTTAATGGTGGATAGCATTTACAATAGCTACAGTATACTTCTGTGCTTTTAATGGTGGATGACATTTGCAATAGCTACAGTATACTTCTGCTAATTTTTTTCTTATCCTGGCTCTTTTACTGGTTTCTTTGCCAACTATTTTTTAAATGAAATTTATTGGGGTGATATTGGTTGATAGGATCATATAGGTTTCAGGTGTCCATTTCTATGATGCAAGATTTGTATATTGCACTGTGTGTCCACTACCCAAAGTCAAATCATCTTCCATCACCATATATTATGTCTCCTTCACCCACATCCACCTTTACCTCCACCCCCTTCCCTGTGGCAACTCCCATTCTGCTGTTTGTGTCCTCAAGTTTCAGTTTTATATCCCACGTATGAATGAAATCATATGGTTCTTAGATTTTTCTGACTGGCTTATGTCACTTAGCATAATATCTTAAAGTCCATCCATGTTGTCCTAATGACAGTGTTTCATTTTCTTCCTTATGGCTGAGTAGTTATTCCATTGTGTGTGTGTGTGCCATATATTTATCCAATCTTCTGTCACTGGAAACTTTGATTGTCTTTGTGCCTTGGTCGCCATGAACAATGCTCCAATGAACATAGGGATGCATGTATCATTTCAAATATATGTGTTTCCGTTTTCTGGGTCTATAACCAGGAGAGGGATTGCTGGGTCCTATGGTGACTCTATTCTTACACTTGTTGAGGAATGACTATTTTCCATAGTGGCTGTAACAGTCTACATCCCCACCAGCAGTGAATTGAAGATTCCCTTTTCTCCACAACTTCTCCAACGCTTGTTATTATTTGTCTTGTTGATAATAGTCATTCTAACAGGTGTGAGGTGGTATCTCACTTTAGTTTTAATTTGCATTTCCCTAATTATTAATAAGGTTGAACATCTTTTCACATATCTGTATTCCATTTGCATGTCTTCTTGGGAGAGGTGTCTGTTCATGTCCTCTGCCCATATTTTAATTGGGTTGTTTGTTTATTTAGCCAACTCTTTTTTAATTCCTTTGATCTTATTTATCTCTGAATTTTTAGGATTTTTATATCACTGACCTAAACTATATTTAAGTACCACAGAATATTATGGTTATATTCTAAAATTAAGTTATTGCCCCCAGAGCAATTTAGAATCTGATGGGAAGATAGAATTAGCTACTGATGAGATAACACACACACACACACACACACACACACACACACAATGATATAGTACATACATAGTTCTCATTCACTTATTCATTCAATAAATATTTATTGAGTGTTTACTATGTATCTCAAACTCTGTTTAAAAAGATCCAAGATAAAGTTGGCTGTAGCCCTCTTAGAAGCTTAAAATTTATCAGTGTAGGCAACAATTAAATAAAGAATGGAAATATCTGTGGAAAGTACTATTCCAAAAGAAATAAGAGAGACTATGACAGTTAATAATTTATATGAATAAATAAGCAGATTACTTGAATGATTGAAATTCTTGAATCAAAATTAAGCTAATCCAGGAAGATGTATGGAAGTGTTCATTTAAATTATGTTTCCAGTGAGGAGAGAGATAAATGGCTAGAATTAGAGAAATTTTATTTCTGGGAGGTAACAGATTATCATAAAGCTTTAGAAAGTATTGAAAATCTAATGAACAATAGTGCCTCATCTTTCAGAAATGGGTTTTCATTTTTCCTTTTTTGCTCTTTGCTGGTTGTCTTCATTTGATCTAGTCTCTCTTTCACCTTTCCAGCAATAATCATCACTGAGCATTCATTGTGTTTGATTGAGTAAGGCAATGCACTAAATATGAGTCAAAGAGGTAAATAGGTTTTGTTGTCACCCCCATTGCTGTGTTTTCTTTTTTTTTCTTCAGTTTTGTCAATGATCTTTCATGCTTGTTTCTGACCTCTTAAAGATCTTTATCTTATCTGATAATTTTGTTCCTGTCTTTCTAACTTCTTCACATCTGATGTTTTAATCTTTTCATGAATCTGTTAAAAATTCTGTATAAAATACATTTCCTGGGGGTTTTTGTGTTTTGTTTTGTTTGTGTGTAGTGTTTTTTTTGTTGTTGTTGTTGTTGTTTTTTTTTTTTTTGGTCTTTTTGTTTCTTTTCTTTTTTTTTTTTTTTAGTAATACCATCTTATTATTTCCCCTATTCAGTTTTTTTATTTGTTCTTATGATCACTGTGGCTTTTCTGTGAGCTTTCCAATTACCTCAAAATTTGAAACTTTGTGATGGTCTCTTTGGACTATGTGGTGAAATGCATTTATATACTATTTTTTTAAGAAAGTATTCTTCTGTTGTAGTTTTTTAAACCTGCATAATTTTTTAAAGTTTATATTATTTTTGTCATGTAATTGACTCACAGAAAAAAAAGGTTAATCTGAATGATCAAAAGGTGTTAATTTGTGGATTAAAATGCGTTAAATAGTTGATATGAAGTCTGTTTAAGTCAATTAGGGAGTATAATGAAGATGTTTCCAGAGTGTTATGGAACCTTTTGAAGTTAGCTTGGAATTCACTGGTACATATCACAACACCAGGCAAAGAATGTCATTGTACTTTGGTTTATAAATGTGTGTGTGTTCCAATAGATACGAATAGTTATACATATTTAAAAGAAGTTTGACTTTATTACTAAGATCATGTTTTTATAGGAAATAAATACATGATTTAGTTGATCATTGCCAAAATGAACAACAAAATAACAGTGTTATCTATGTTACTCTCATAATTCTTCTAAAATAAAATGCATTTGGACTATAAAACCAACAAAACATTTCTGAATTATGTTTGTTTATATGCTTATTTGTTTTTTAAACTAGATTCTTGTCATTATCATGGATTTTTAAAATACAGCACTAAGTACCTTATATAGAATGATAGCATAAATGAGACATGTAAAATATGGTGTAGATGTTTAAAGAAGTTATTTGTCTTCCTCTTTAAAATTATTTTTAGTTATATTATGAAACATTTTAGTGTTGGTTAATATCTGGAAAATTTTCAAAATAGTGATATCTTATGCAGAGTATAAGGTTATGCTTAATTTTAATAGCTGAATATAATATTTGTATCATGATAGCATTATTTAAGATGAATGAAGCATTGCAACCTCACAGTTCAAAACTGCAGAGATATGAGGGTAAATTTTAAAATATATTCTTCATTTAGCCTCAGGGTTACTATAGCACTATTTTTTACTTCCTGAGTCAGTTTACTAGTAATAAACACATTTAGCATTTCAGCTTCTTCTTGCAACCTTTCAATTTAATTATTTAGCGACTGATGAATACAAATCTTATATGCTAAAGCTTTTTTTTAATGATGGATTAGATGCCAAAATAATGAAACCACACAGCTTAAAAAATATGGTGAAGAATAGATCTTCTCTGATGAATTTCCCAAAAAATATTGTTTGAAAATGTTTAAAGCAATTCATAGTATTACTTTTTAATCTACTGGAGATGTACCATAAATATAGTCTTTCGTAGCTCATTAGCAATGTCTTTAATGAGATTTTTGTATGATAGATAGTTAAAGGAACAGACAAATGACAGATTGTTTGCCTTTAATGATTTCCCTGTTTCAAGCCCATTACAAAGCAATTAGAAATCTGACAGCATTTTCACTCTGCATTACTGATCATCTAAAGTGATGAGGAATGAGAGGTGATGAATATTAATTGTATATTTTCACGTGATTATCATAAATTATTACCTTGTCTGATGTGCTGCAGGTGAACCAGGAGCATTGTAAAAGACAGTAAGATATATTAATTTGAAAGACTCTATGATTTTTATTGGTAGTATAAATCCTATTCTGCAATGCTAATCTTTAAGAATGTTAATTTTTTTTTTAGTTTCTACCTTCATTTAGGGAAACTTAAATATGTTTTCTTATTTCAGTACAAGAAAATGAAAAAATTATTCCATGGTACAATGTACATATATGTATTTAAGTTTGGAATTTTAACATTCTATTTAGATCTCACGTTTTAGGTTAAAGTTGAGTAATCCTGCAAAAGAAGAAGCAAAATAAAAGAAGGTTTAACCGGAGGTAAAAGGAGATATTTTCTAGGTCCTTTGTAAGAGTTCTTTTCTGAGTGCAGAGTATACCTGTTTCCCAGTCTCTTGCTTTAGGTAGATGAGTCTAAGCCTATTGTCATCAGGACTCAAGTGTTATTCTTACTTGGTTCCCAGCCTTGGACTTGAAACTTGATAATAGTATTCAGTACATGGAGAATTGGCAAACTTAAAGTATTTGAAGAGATTGAAAATATATTTGGTAAATTAACTTATATTTTAAAATCTCTTAATTATAGGTATTAGATGGGAATCAATACATACTTACTGAAATGAGTTGAATTTCATTGCACTAATGAGATTGTCTTGTTTCAGTTTGCTACAGTTTGCTCTGTGTTCTACCATCCTAGATCCATCTACATTTTTGAAGGCATAATCTATATGCTAGTGTAATTATCCTATGTGATAAAAGCGTAATATGCAAATTGTCTCCTCAACCCAGAGTTCATCTGTGAGCTTGACCAAAGGGCAGGGCTGGCCAGGAGAAAGGAGAGAGTTCCTGGTGACAGCCAGCAGCTGCTGGGGACCCTACCAGTGCATGAATTTTGTGCACTGAGCCTCTAGTAAATCAATAAAAATGGATTGTGTCTGGAAAGTTGTGGAGCGCCATCTAAAATTCTTTACATACAGTTTCAGGGAAAACCAATAAAAAGGGTCAAGATCCTAGCAATTATCAATCCAATTTAATAATGTTGTTTTACTATAAAATATGTCTTTATGTCTCATGACTAACTAAGATGTTATTTCATAGGGACCTCCTTCATCTATAGAGCAGTTTCAACTAGCAGACTTTACAGAATCAGAACAGTGAGTTCCCATGCTCTCAATTCCTTTCCTTTTTCCTCCTCTTCTCTTCCCAGTTTTAACATACCACCAATCAACATAGCTACCTGACTTTTGGACAAAGTCTTCAGTTTTTTCTTGAGTGAGATTGGCTTATAAATCTTACATATTTTCCTGTGACAGAGAACTGCTACCCCTGAGTTCATAGGAACCTGGGCTACCCGATCGTAGCACTGGTGAAGAAGTCCCCCTTTCTCTCTCAAGTTTCTATCTAAAATGGGTTTACATCTTGTCCCACAGAGCACCACTTAGTTAAAGCAACAAGTAATTTAATGTCACTAGAGAAAAGAAAGGTCAACAAGTTGGACAGGAAACTAAGGAAACAAATGGATATGATGTAATGGAGTAAAAAACATAAAGAAGGCCAAGATTCCTGACTACCCATCAATAAAGATATTGACTCAGTTCTGACACAGATCCTCAAGAGAGATGTGTCAGCAGCCATTGGTTTAGCACTGAAGCCAGTTTATAAATACTTTTCTTCCCAAACCATTTTTTTTCTATCCTGAATTGGGGTATAGAATAAAAAGGCTTACAACACTGAAATAGGTGATACTGTTCACTTTTTACTTGGCAATATGACCTACCATTCTGTCAGAAAAGATACTATGTTCATCTGGCATATTTGGCTTTTCAAATACTATGTTGGTTCTTTTCCAGTATTTTATGAGCTTCTAGTTGTTACTAATTGATTGTTTAGTTTGTTCATGCATGTTCCCAGGTTAAACTAGGCTGTCTAATTACCCAACTCATTTTCCCCTTGTTTTAAACGATGGGTATGTGTGGGTTTTTTTCCTTATTGTAGTCTCCAGGGACATTTTCCCATTACTTTAAGATGGTGAAAGCAGAAGAAAATAGTTCCAGGGTTTGGAAGGGACTAGGAATAAAGATGATATTCTTTTTTCCTTTTGCTGTAGTTACATCATTCATGTGACCTGTCCCATTCTATTTTGATGGTCATAAATATTTGACTAACACGTTAGGTCATTCTTTGGAGTTCTTATGACTTAAATTTACTATCTCCCTCAGGGGAGTGGGGAACCAACCTTATTTCTCTTCGATGGAAGTGCAGCATCATGCACATGCTTGATGAGGATGTTCCTATTGCAAGCCAATTCAGTCGGTCCTTAGCCATTACAGTGCATGGCTTCTTCATCTAGATGAGAACACCAGGTGAGCCCTGGAGCACTCACTGTTTTGTCACATCATATTTAGCACCCTGCCTAGATGGTAATTTTTATTTTATTTTAAGTCAACTTGAGAGAGAGAGAGAGAGAGAGAGAGAGAGAGAGAGAGAGAGGGAAACAGTGATTTATTGTTCCACTTATTCATGCAATCATTGGTTGATTCTTGTATGTGCCCTGACCAGGGATATAACCCACAACCTTAGTGTATCAGGACGATGCTCCAACCAAATGAGCTACCTGGCCAGAGCTAGATGGTGATATTTTAAAGGTTTTAGATTATTATCCCACCTAATTGTTGTTATTGTAACAAACTGGAAGTTCAAATTTAGATAATCAGATTTGAGGATTTGTTTCCTAATAATAGTTGAGTAACTTTCCTGTTCTATTTAGGTTGAGTTACCCATACCATTCAATGGATTTCAAACTTCACATCATGGCTTATAGAACTGCCTCCCTCTCCAGCCTTATAAAATACTAGAGGCCTGGTGCATGAAGTTCATGCACAAGGGGTGGGGTTGGTGTCCCTCAGCCCAGCCTGAACCCTCTCCAATTTGGGACCCCTCGAGGGATATCCAACTGCCTGTTTAGGGATCAGGCCTAAACGGGCAGTTGGACATCCTTCTCACAATCCAGGACTGCTGGCTCCAAACGACTCACCTGCCTGCCTTCCTGATTGGCCCCAACCACTTCTGCCTGACAACCTGATTACCCCCTAACAACTCCCCTGCCAGCCTAATTGATGTCTAACTGCTCCCCTGCAAGCCAGTTTGCCCCCAACTTCTCTTCTCTGCTGGCCTGGTCAACACTAACTGCCCTCCCCTACAGGTTTGATTGTCCCCAACTGCCCTCCCTTGCAGGCCTGGTCTCTCCCAACTACCCTCCCCTGCTGGCCATTGTGTGGTAGCCATCTTATGTCCACATGGGGTGCTGGAGTGACAGTTAATCTGCATATTACTATTTTATTAGCTAGGATAGAGGCCTGGCTCATGGGTGAGGACCAGTTGGTTTGTTCAGAAGGGTATCCCAGATCAGGGTGGGGTCTCCCTTGGTGTATGGGGCATCCTGCGTGAGGGGCCTGTGGTGGTTTGCAGGCCAGCCATGCCCCCTGGTGACCCAAGTGGAGGTCCTGGTATCTGGGATTTATGTATCTTCTACAATTGAAACTTTGTAGCCTAGAGTGGAGCCAAGACTTCTGCTTGCTCTGTGGGGACAGCCATTTCTGTTGGGATTTATTTAAATTCTATAATTGAAACTTTGTAGCCTGAAGTGAAGGCCTAGGCTAGGGCTGCAGAAGTTTGGCTTCCTCTATCGCCATGGCAACCCTAGCCTCTGCTCTCTCCAGCTCCGTGATTGCTGCCATTTCTGTTGGGATTATCTACTATAATTGAAACATTGTAGTATTGAGTAGAGGCCTAGGCCGGCAAGGGTAGGCCAAAAGCTTGGCTTCCTCTATTGCCTGGGAAACCCAAGCCTCCCTCCTGCTCTCAGTGGCTGCAGCCATCTTGTTGGGATTTATTTGCATATTTACTCCTGATTGGCTGGCAGGCATGGCTGGTGGGCGTGGCTTGTGGGTGTAGCAGATGTGCTGTCAATTTGCATATTACTCTTTTATTATATAGGATATTTGAAGCCCTCTTAAAGTTGTATGTATAAAATTCAGATTACTTGATCAATGTGTATTCTGTGTCTTCTAGGGTACCTGTAAATAGGAAGATTGTATTTTAATAAAAGGAGGGGAGAAAGTACTCTTAGAATTACACATTTAGCAAACTGGTGCAATGGTTTTTCAGATCATTTATTCAAATAGTAGCTTGTGGTTAGCATTAAATTTCTTGGGCTTCTTTGTGATTAAGAGGGCTTTCAGCTTTCCATGGTCAATGCATGTGGATAATAAACTTTGCAAAATAAGAGGGATTTTAATGCTTGGGGAGGGGACGGTGTTGTTTATTTATTTTTACCCTTACTAAAGAACTTAACATTAAAATAATATAGGATAAGAGAGGTTTTTTTTTTTCTTTAGTGATTAAAGTAAAGATAGAAACATCAATGCTGAGAGAGAATAATTGATCAGCTGCCTCTAGGACCCTTCAGTCTGCAGGCTAATGCTCTATCCACTGAGCCAAACAGGCTAAAATGAGAGTTTTCTTTTTTTCCTGTCTTCATTTTGGAAAATTGACATAAAAACCTTAAGATCTTTCATAGAGTATTTAAACCTTTTTTGAGCCTTTCCATTTCTATGGTAATCTTATTTTTTTAAAACCTCACCTGAAGATATATTTTTTGATTTTAGAGAAAGATGAAGGGAGGGGAGAGAGAAAGAAACATCTATCAGTTGCATTCCAACACACAGACCAGGGATCCAACCCGCAATCTGGGTATGTGCCCTTACTGGGAATCGAACCCCCAGCCTTTCAGTGCGTGGGAGAACACTCCAGCCAACTGAACCACACTGGCCAGAATGCTAATATTTTATTTCTAAAAAGTTAGGTGTTTTTCTTTCTCTGAAAGGGGAGCTAGCCGAGACCGGTTTGGCTCAGTGGATAGAGCGTTCGGACTGCGGACTGAAGGGTCCCGGGTTCGATTCCGGCAAGGGCATGTACCTTGGCTGTGGGCACATCCCCAGTAGGGGGGCGTGCAAGAGGCAGCTGATCGATGTCTCTCTCTCATCGATGTTTCTGACTTTCTATCCCTCTCCCTTCCACTCTGTAAAAAATCAATAAAATATATTTTTTAAAAAAGGGGGAGCTAAAGCAGGAGTTGAGTAATCCTTGTACATAAAATATGCATATTTATGTAAAAAGTGTATACAATTGAAAAATTACATGTATTTTTATGCTCCTATTTACTTGCTACTATGGCAACTACCTACTGCCTACTATTTATGTTGTCTAAAATTCAGAGCACCTTTTCAAAAAAAATAAATATGCCAGAACCATGTATTATATATATACTTTGGTGTTTAAAAAAATATTTATTCTAATGCACAGTTTTGAAGAAAAATAGCAATAAATAATATAAACTTCAGCTTGACTTAAAAGGTATCTTTTCCTGTGGTATGTTTTTAAAATAAAAATAATTACATTTTTTCTTTTCCTTGTTATAAAAACCAGAATAAAGAATAGAAAGAATGAATTTTTAAAACTCATGAATCAATCTTGAAAGGTATCTCTTGTTTTTTTCTGATTTTAATGATAGTATTTTGATTCATAACAAATTTCACAAAATATAAAACAAACAGGCAAAATGCTTAATGCTAGCTACGTAAGTCAGAAAAATGTAGTTTGCATTTCTGTTTACAGATGGCTTTTTAACCATATATGAACAAAAATTTTTATATTTTGTATTTAAAATGAAAGACATGGTTGCTATTATTTTTCTTAGCTTAATTTTTAAAAATTGTTTTCTGACATGTATAATACATAAATATAATTTCTTAATGTTAAACATTAGAAGCATAAAATTTTGTGAAGCATAAAATCAGACATGTTTCATGTCACATATTACCTGTTAAGAAAAACTGCAATGCAACATTTAAGTACAACAGAATAGTGAGCATATTGTCTCTGATACTTGTAAACAAGATGGAGCTACAGTTTCACAGTTTATGTTGACAGTATCATTGTGGGAAATGTAATTGTCAAGTAAATTATAACATGTCCTCATATTAAGATTATTCATAGTAATTTTAATTGCCTTTTTAAAGATAATTGGATATCTTCTTATAAGTATGTGGGAAAGGTGGCATTGGGCTAATTAGGTATTTTGAACTTGGTTATGTTTAAAATATTTATAAGTTCAACATATATATTCTATATTGCAGGAATTTCTTTTTTAATGAAATTCAAATTGAAAAAAATATTCTCAACAAATATTTAATAACATAAGGATATTATTAAGTAATATTAAAATAATTTATAGTCCATAAAATCTCACAGATTATCCCCTGATATTTTTCCCTGAATGCTTATATGGTTAGAAAAATTAAACAATTTGTTTTGAAAAATTAAAATTTTGCTATCAGTTAAAGAATTATGCTAAAATTAGTAAGGTTAAGAATAATATTTTATTTTAGTGATGGGCGCTGTTAGATGAGATTTCATATACTATTTCTGGTAGTTTTAGAAATTAGTACATTTCTAAAAAGCTATTCAATTTTGAAATACACTCATCAGCCTTAAAGAGTATTCATATATTTTGATTTGGGAATTGAACTTCCGCAACTTTCTAAAGATCTCTTCTATTGTTTATCAAAGGTGTGTACAAGAACTGCTACCAGTGTGGAAACAGCGCTCTTTCGTGGAGCTGCCAAAATAGCATTTTGAGGACCCACACCTAGGAGGATTAGGTGCCTTGTTAAGATTTAATGGAGCTGGAGCAAAACACAAAGGACTGTCTCTAGGTTCCTGGTGTCTCATTGGCAAACAGGTGAATTAGCTCCATCTGCCGTGAAATAAGTCCTTGGCCTGGGGAGCCTGAGTGCCCATCAGGAGGGTCAAGATCTAAAACTTAAAAGCTCTGGTAGTCCAGCAGAGTCTCTCCTCCCAGCTGTGCTTCGGCTGTAGCTCCTCTGCTCCACCCAGGCCGGTGGAGTGGCGCTTGGACCCACAGGGCTGCTGAGGAGAGAGAACACAAAACACAAATGCTTTGCTAGGCTTTCATTACCTTGGGCTTGGGAAGGGCTAAACCTTCTTTCAAACTAACCAATCTCTTTCCTGGCTTGTGGTGGGCTTGTGCTGGGCTCTCCCCTATCCAAGCCAATCCTTGTCCCAATCTAGATTTCTCTCCTTATGGTCCCCATCTTGGCTCCTACTGCTCAAGTGCCTAGTCAGGGAATTTTCCTTATTCCTCCTAATGGCCAGTTTTGCACCCCCTCTATCCTCCATTGGAAAGTGGATCATCTGGGGAGTGGGGATTACATCCCCTATGGCAGAGAATGTGGCTTTCCTTTAGGGTGTCTGAAACCCTAACTTACAGACTCAGTCAGGCTCTTCCAGTCTAGCTGCCTTCTCTTTTGTTAACTCCTAGCTGCCTATCCTAATGGTACTCCAGCTTTATTCACATTTAGAAACATGTGGAACAACTAGCTAGGATGTTAAAGATAAGTAAAAAAAAAAATGTTTTCAACAAATATTTAATAACATAAGGATATTATCATTAAGTGAACACAGCTGTATATAAGCTATATGCTTAATATGGTCGCAGTTTCATTTAAAG